>JABUQX010096726.1:0-69686 GCA_015478945.1 Trachelipus rathkii
GAAAAGCTTCTTTCTATGAAGCATAAGTAAACACGGGTACAAATTGCCAGTATGGGCAACCAAGAGCTGAAAATTGTAAGAAATTGTGACTGCGAACAAGAAACGTCCATCTATTGCGGTTTTTAGGCGACCTGTGCTGTGATTCATTTCCAACCTTCCATAAATCAAACCATTCTGTTTTACTATATCTTCATTTGGGCTTTCGCTCTCCTGTAAATATACACAATCTCTATTATTTCCTTTCCCAGAAACCCGTTTCGGATGACCAAATTGCAAGGAAAAATTTTAAAAAAAACTCTCTCTCCTAATGCTAATATAAATCATTCAAAATGGTTATAAAACTGTATGTGCGAATAAATAAGTCTGGTTGTCGGCAGGAGGAAATGTTGGGGTCTGTATTTTTGAATTTGTTAATTGGTACAGCAAGTTCAATACTCAGTTCAGATTCAGATGCGCTTACGCAAAAATCAAACATCAGCTGAAATTCTAATGTTTCATTCCTCAGATGGTTTCAAGTTTTAGTTTATAACTAATGACTTACGAGTTTGTTCTACAGCGACGGAATTTATATAAAAATTAATTTACTTTGTGTCTCTTATATTATGAACGGATATGATACTTAAAAATTTTGGAAAAGGGGGGGGGGCATGGCCCCCCCTGGCCCCCCACATAATACGCTATATATATAATCAATATATATATAAATATATATAATAATATATATTATATTAATATATATAGATATACTGAATATATTTATATATATATATAGATAGATATATACTATACAAAATCTAAACACTGCCACAAATCTGACGCAACAATACATCAACCAACTTCAAACATTGCTAACAGACAACAGAATGTCCGCCTTCACGCAAACCAAATAATTAATTACCTTTAACACCTACTGACCCCCAACTCGCCCCCACCCCAAACTACTAAATGATATTGCCATACCTTCACAAAACTCCCAATATTCGAGAACACTTTGACCGCTCATCACACCTTATATAAAATACACACAACAACATAATTTTCAATCGAGCAAGCAGACAATTGAACATAATAAGACCATCGCCGGCACGAGAACTCAAAACAACAAACAGACATCACCACCATATACAAACAATACAAAGCCAAACATCTAACTACTCCTCTCCAGTTTGGCCACCCCACACTGACTAAAAATACAGCAAAATAAAATTAACTACACAACACAAAACAAAGCACTACGAATCATAACAGAGACTAACAAACCCATAATAACACCCACACGAAGAAACTAAAACCCTGCTCGTAGACACACCTGGAATGATAGGTACCCTATGCCTTTGCCAAATTCAAACATCCCCAACATCCATACCATAAGCCCTCATCCAAAATCTCCCCACTCCATCCACCACGACTTAAACAACCTCCTTTTTACCAGCTCTACTTTAACAAACATATCCTGAACAACATCCCACATCCACCAAGCAAAACATCAAACACCAAACAAATCCCACTAACCAAGACTAACTAGAAACTACCTAAAGACCAGACCACCAACAACAATTAAATTAACACATCCCGAAATAGCACAAGCATTCAACTTTCCTTTACCAAGAACAGCTCAAGCACATCTTTCGGTCAATTAAGATGGCGACACCACCCAAACTTAATTACAAAACACAGATTTAAACCTCAACCAACCACATCATTATATATGTCCAAACTGTAACCCAGCTCCGGAAAACAATCCCTTCACCTCACTGTCAATCAACTCTCTTACCCCAGAGCCCCCAATCTGGAAGCATTTCACCATGGAGTATCTGTGAACGAAAGCCGGTTCCGTGGTGGGTCATTGTGTGTATGGCAGCTCTGAACAGACAGGGTGGTCAAGGGTGAGAAAGTAAAGTAAAATAGAGTATATATATAAACATTTAATAATGGGAAAACTAACCCAATCACGAGCCTAATGCAAATCTCTGAGGTGACAACAGCAGATGGAGGACGAAGAGAGGAAATATAAATACAGCACGAAAAAACAACATGAAAGCAGAGAGTTCCACAGAAGAGAGATGCCTAAAGAGGATGGCCACCTAACGAATAAGCTTGGTTCCCAATACTTCACGCAGAATTTCTGGAGAAAGAGACCTTTTGTGCTACCCGAAACCGAAATAATGGTGGAATGCGTGATGCCAACTCCCTCAAGCACCTGCCGTTGTAGTACCTATAATAAAGAGATAGAACAACAACGTCACCTCACAGCGCATTAAGAGAGTTGACTGACGTATAAGAGATGTTAGAAAAGTCCGGAGGACAATAATTATCTTCGTTATACCCTCAGAACTCCCTCTAACCCTATCCAAAGAAGAGACAGAACCCCGATAAGCCACCCACCCATATGTAGGGAACAGTATTCCATACAAGGATGTAAGACCTTTATATAATTGGAGTAACTATTTGAAAGAAAAAAACACGAGGGAGAATGCCGTACTAACGTTCATAGATCTCAGGATCTCATGCATCTGATCCTGTGTAACTCAAAGGCTAGAGCAGGACACCGAGCAGGAGAAGGTAGAAGAAGTTGCCAGAATCGTCCAGGGTGTATTAGAATGAAAAAGAGTCGAAGGAGATATAGCTACATTATAGCTAATATCCGCCAGACGAAGTAACGAGGAGAAAAGCAGATTTACAGAAGTATTAGAGCTGTCTTTTGGCAAGTGAGCAGAAATTTTATCAGATGAGAACCAAGGAGGTTAGCGCACTTCCTTTGAGTTAACGTACTTTTATCCTGACGAATAATATACCCTCAACGATTCTGAGTTAACACGAAAAAATTAGCAAAGAATGCTCGAGGAGGAGAATTTTTCCATTTCCGATAGCATTCTCATCCTGCTGGATAACACCAGAACAGTGCCAATCAACTACGGATTCTGAGAAGAAAGATTAGTTAGAAGGATGGAATGAAACCAGCTCATCCCTTCGGAAATTAAATGCCCCACTATTGTCAGCAGCACCGAAGCACACCCGAGTAAAACGGCCACAATGGCCACCCAACTAGCCCGACTTAAAGTGCCAGAAAGTACGCTTAGCGTATGTGAGGCTGCTGGGAGGAAAGTTGATAATTAAAGCCAACCAGATTGTTTTCATTGTAAACGAGTAAGGAGTTAAAATGTGTACTTGAGCCGAGAGAAGTAGTTATAGCATAGTCAAGAGGAGTTCAAGACTGGTTTGGACTTCTGAATGTATGCAGTTCTAATTAACTGTTTTAGATCGTTTGAGAAAAATACCTGAAATGTCGTGTGCCTCGTACCCAGCCTGTATCCCAGTATGAGAAGGAGCCCAAACCACTCGGGGTGGTTGCCAGTGTGGTGTACGTTTTGAAGGCCCTACCGTGGCTTCAATCGATAGAGCAACGGGTCGGCATGCGTAAAGGGCTCGGTCCCAATAAGTGGCGGCTTCGTGGTCAAATTCTTTGAGTTAGGCAAACAATATATATAATATATATATATATATATATATAATATATATATATACATGTTAATATATATATTATAAATATATATATATATATAGATATGATATATATATATAAATTAAGATATATATACAATTATATTACTATATAATAATATCATATATACATAATATATACATTAATATATATTAAATATTTACTATATAATATATATTATATATATTATAATATATATATATATATATAAATATATAGTATATATAATATATATAATATATATATATATATATACATAGAGAATATATATATATATTATATATAATAAATATTATAAATACATATATAATATATATATATATTAATATTATATATATAATATATATATTATATATATATAATAATATAATTTATATATATATATATAAATATATATATATATATATATATATTTATTACTACATTTAGCGACAACGTTTTGTTGTGTAATGTAAGAGATGTAATGTTCCCACATATTCTTAAATTGATTACAAGCCTTCATAACACTCGAAAAAGAATTTAGTCATTAGAAGAAGCTTAAATCGAATCCGATCCAAATCCCCAGTATTTAATTAAAACAACAGCTCAATTTATTACAAACACAGAGTTAACAACACAAAACTCAGTAATAAATTAATTATAATAAATAATATGAAATCGTATTGATTAATAAGTAGCACTTCCCCACAAATGGACTGACATTATTAATCAAGAAAACGTGAGTAATGCTGGTCGGCAGAGCAAGCTACAATTCGCCCAGACGATCCTTGATCAACCGCCCCGGTTTCATTACTTCTTAGACTGATTTTGAGGGCAATATTTTAAGTAGCAATTACGAATTAAAATATTCGGTATAATTATAATAGTAATTATTATAATTATGTGTAATAATAATTATTATATTATAACCTGCTAATGCAATTTAAAAGGTGATGCAAGTTGTTAAAAGTAAAAAAAAGACTGCTAACGACCCTTCGGTTAGGCACCATCCCATAGTTAGCCAGCTCCCAGGAGGAATAAGCGAACCTATTTTTTGACTCGAGACAGTCCTTTATCCTCACGGAGCGAAGACCATCGCGACAGTCCTCCACAGTGTACTGCCCAGCCACGGAGCCACACAGCACCTAGCTGTACGGTGCTCTCATGGACTGAGGCTAATCACGCTTTAAATGTTTCTCTCTGTTATAAAAGCTTATGCGCGCCCCTAATTCCCGAAAAACTCCGAAGAAATCAATTCTTTATTATATATATATATATATATATATATAATATTTTCATAAAAGCCTACCATAATAGATATATATATATATATATTATAATAATAATAATTATATAATTATATAATTAATAATTAACAATTATTGATACAATAATTATAAAATCTGTGAATTAATAATTTTATTAATATCACGAAAATATTATATTATTCAATAGAACTAGTACGTTAATAAGTTATAACCATAGAAATTATGCATGCTAGGTAAAAAATATAAATTAGGAACTCAAAATCAGTCTAAGAAACCGCGTTGAGTCAAGACTCGTCCTGGGCGAATTGTAGCTTGGCCTCTGCCGAACCAGCATTAGCTCCCTTTTTCATAATAAATAAATGTGATCAAATGAATTTTATTGTGGGGAGTAATGTTGTACTCATTAATAATACGAGATTTTCATATTATTTTATTATATTAAATTTATTAACCTGATATTTTGTGTGTTAACTGTGTTTGTAATAAATTTGAGCTGTTAGTTTTTATAAATACTGGGATTATTGGAATCGTATTCGATTTAAGCTTCTTATAGATGACTAATTCTTTTCTTCGAGTGTTTATTGAGGGGCCCAGTGTAATTTCCAAATGTGTTAGAATATGTGGAACCAATTCATTCTCTTACACTTACATTGTCGCCTAAATGTAGTAATTGAAAAAAGAAAAATATATATATATATATATATATATATATATATATATATATATATATATATATTTATATATATGTTATATAGGTACTATACTATATATTATGATATTATCGTCATCATATACTATGGAACAGCGGTCAATATATATATATATATAATATATATATATATACCTATATATATATATATTATATATATATATTATATAATATATAATATTATATATTATATATATATATATATAATATAATATATATAATATATATATTATATATTATTATTATATATATTATATATATATATATATACTATATTATATATATATATATATATATATATATATAAATATATTATATATATATATATATATAATATATATATATATACTATATATATAGATATATATATATATATATAAAGTAAATATTAAGTAAATAGTAAACTACTATATATATTATATATATATATATATAATATATATATTATATATATATATATATATATATATATTATATATATATATATATATAATATTATATATATATATAGTATTATATATATTGTTTTGCCTACTCAAGATTTGTGACCACGAGCCGCCCCACTATTGAACCCGAGCCCTTACATTGGCGCACCCCGTTGCTCTAATCGATTGAGCCCACGTAGCGGTAGCGGCCTTCAACGTTACACCACACTGCACCACCACTGAGTGGTTGGGCTCCTTCCATACTGATATACTGGTACAGGAGAGGCCAGGACATCAGTAGTTTTCTCAAAGCGATCTAAAACAGTTAATTAAGAAACCTACACACATTCCAAGAACGTCCAACCGAGTCTTGAACCCTCTTGACCTATGCTTTCACTACTTCTTCTCGCTTCCAAGTACACAAGATTTATAACTCCTATCGTTTAACAATGAAAAACAATTCGTTTGGCTCTTTAATATTAACACTTTCTCTCCAGCAGCCTCACCATGCCCTAAGCCCTATGCGTTTTCTGGCACTTTAATCGGTCGCTATGTGGGTGGCAATTGTGTCCGGTTTTGACTCGGAGTGTAGCTTTCGGTGAGCTGCTGGCCCATGAAAATGAGTCACGAGGGGGCATTTAATTTCCGAGGGAAATGAGCTGGTTCATCCATCTCTCTACTAAATCTTTTTTCGATTCTCAAAATCCGTAGTTCGATGGCACCTGTTCTGGTGTGATCAGCCCAGGAGATAGAGACCATGCCTACTTCGGGGAAATGGCAACACGCACACCCCTTCTCCTCTCATTCTTGCTACTTTTCGTTTTTTTTTTCCCTCAGCACCTCGTTGCCGGGAGTCATTCCACCATTCGTCAGGATTGATTCACAAGTCCGTTACACCCCTACTCCCGGGCCGTGCCCCAGCTACACCCTCCTTGGTTCTCAGACTGCATTCCACCATTTCTGGTCCTCCTTGCCCAACCAACCCGGCTCTCCTCACCCTCTGTCCACTCTGCCTTTTCTCCTCTTCCTTCGCCTCTGGCTGGATCTGTCGCTCCTCATGTCCAGCTCCCCTCTCTTCGCCCTCCCTTTTTTCCTTTCTCCTCCCCCCCTGGCACGCTTTCTGGCCCCCTTCCTTCCTCCTCCTTTCTCCTGGGCTCCGGTGTCCACCTGGCTCTGCCTTTGCTCTTACCCCGGCTCCGCTGCCCTGCGGATCCTGCGCTCTCTGCTGACCCCGTTTCCGTCCGGCCGTCGTCCCTCGTGGTGTTTTCTTTTCTTTCCCCTTTCGTCCTCCCCTCTCCTCTCCCGGTCTCCCCTCCTTGGTCTGGCCTCCCCCTGTTCCCCCTCTGCGGTTGCGCTTCGGTTCTGTCCTTCTTTTGGCTCGGTTGCGTTCTGCGGAGTTCCCCGCCTCCTCCCTGTCCCCGCCTTTTCTTCCCCTCTCTTCCCCTCTCTTCCTCTACGGTGCCGTTGGTTGTTCTCCCTCTTCTTCTTTCTCGGTCCCCCTCCCCCGGCCCGGTGCCTTGAGGGCGTTGGCCACTCCCGCCTTCCCTTATTCGTCGCCTTTACGTCGCCCCCCCCGGTTCCCTCCTGTTTTCTCCGCCGCCATTTTCTGCGGTGGCCTCCTTGGGCCATCCCCCGCTTCTTCGTTCTTGGTGACCGTCGCCTCTTTAGCCGGCCCTTTCTCTCTTCTGTGGCCCCTTTTGTCTTTCACCCTTTGCTGTATTTTTTTTCAATTATCCCTCTCCCTCTCTCTTCCTCTCTTCGTCCTCCCTTTCTCCTCCTACTCTTCAAACTTTTCTCTCCCTCCTCGTATTGCGTTGGGGTTCGTTTTCCCCTTCCTTCTTCCTTCCCTGTGCTTTCTCTCTCTCCTCTCCTCCTTTCCTTTCGCCCCCCTTGCCCCCCCCTGTCTTCCGCGCTGCCCACCCCCCTCCCCTCCCCCCCCGCCCCCCGGCTTCTGTTTCCCCGCTCCTCCTGGCTGCCGCTGATGTTTTCCGCTTTGCTCTGGGTCGCGACGTTTTCGCTTGGCCCGCTGTGCGTCCTCCGTCTCGCCCGTTTTGGGCTCCTGTTTTTTCTCGGGCCTCGGTCACCGTGTTCTTTGCCCTCTCTCGTGCTGGCTGTAATTGTTTTTGTTTTCATTTTCACCTCTTTTTTTAATATCTTACTACTCACTTAAAGAATAATGGATGGAGGAAGAAAGAAGGGAAAGACAAATAGAGAGACAGAAAAAGAGAATTATTAGTGGTCTGTGGCTAAAGGAAGAAATAAGAAATTGAATGGTTGGAATTAGAAAAAGGTGATTGCAAGCGATAAGTAAAAATAGAGTTTGTGGAATGTGGAAAAGTCAAAGATGAGGGTCAATGAGTAGGTGGTGTTATAAAAAAAATTAAGGAGGGAAAAGAGGAACCCTGAAAACGCAGTCGGGAAAAGGTGGGGTGAAAAAAAAAAACGAGCATTCTGTTATAATAAGTAACAGGGTGAATGGACCGAAGAAGTTTAGAAAGCCCACTTGGTGAAAGGGAACTAGCAACATGGAGATTTACTGTGGAAAAAATGAAGGGAGGAGATAAGGAAGTTGGACAGACAAAAAGAAAAAGATTTGCGATGGATAGTGACTTCATTAAAGCGAGGGACACTATTTCTACGGACGGAAAAAGGGGGGAACCCACGGCCAAAAGTGTGGGGGGCTTAGATAGCAGAGGCAAGTGGTAGTATAGGTGATAACTATATGGGGCTTGCTGGTGAGAGATTAGGTGAGTGGGGCTGATGACATTGAAGTGAGTACGGATTCTTAGGTAGTATTAGTTCGTTCCGCGTAGTATAGATGGAAATTGATTGGTGAAAATACGGTCATTTTTTACAATTAGGAGTGGGAAGGAATTTGTTGTGATTTTGAGCCTGGTCAAGATGGTTTTCAGTTGCAATAATCGCATTAACGATTTATGGTAGGTTGCTTGCGTGGAGGCTGTAGCGAGTGTTGATAGGAGACAGTTTCATATTACCCTATATATAAGGGTAAAGGGTGATAAGGGAGGATCTGTAGAATCTTTAAAAGTATTAGTTTATTTTGGGTGTGTAGGGAAGATATATGGTATTCTGGTTGAAAGAATGCGTCGAGTAGTGAAAGGGGTGGCTGCATTGGCAAAGAACAAGGTGGAGATTTAGGCGAGGAGTTGATAGAGGGAATTGTGTTTAGATCTTATCAGAGGATTTTTGTTTTTTCTCACCGAAACAAACAGATGGTATAAAAAGTGAGAGAAAAGACAATGTCCTTGGTACTTTAAGTTTTTATGCAAAACTAAGTGCAACACTCGTATGGCAGCATTAACAGGATAGCTATGTGGCAGGTGTTAGAGATATATGGTGTTAGTGGTAGGCTTCTGAATGGAATCAAAAGCATTTGTGTCGATAGTGAAGCGTAAGAATAAATGGAGTGGAGAGTGAATGGTTAAATACCAACAGTGAAGTGAGACAGGTATACGTTATGTCCCCACGGCTATTTAATTTGTATATGGATGGGGGGTGATGAAAGAATTAAAGGTAGGGGAGGATGTTAGACTGATGGAGAGTGGAAGAGAGTTAAGGGTTCCCTGCTTATTGTATGCAGATGATTTGGTTTTATGTGGCGAATCTGAAGAAAGTTTGAGAGGGTTGGTACAGGGTTTAAAAGTAAATGCAGATAAGAGGAAGGAGATGGTGAAGAGTCCACGGTGTGAAATCATGTCGGAAGTTGAGCAACTGGAACAAGTGTCTGAATTTAAATATTTAGGCTATATGTTGGAAGAAAAAGGAACTGATGATACAGTGTAGTAGTAAAGTTATGAAAGGTACGAGGATGGCTGGTGCAATTAAATCTTTGGTGAATGTGAGGGAACAATCTTGAATGTGCTAGGGTTTTGCAAGAAGGTACAATCTAACCAGTGTTAATGTACAGTAGTGAAACTATGGTATGGAATAAGAGGTATGAATCTAAGGTACAGTTTGATAAAATGAGGAATGAGCGTATTGGGAAGAGTTTGGTGTTGGGAAAGGCATTAATGAGTGTGTGTTAAGATGGTTTGGTCATATGAAAAGGATGGATAATAGTCAGCTGGTTATGCAGATGTATAGATAGAGGTGAGGGTGTTGGGAATTGACCGGTTGAGATCTAAGGAAAAGTGGATTGAGTAATTTGAGTTAGTAAAAATGTCTGAATGAAAGGAATGTAAATTTAACAAAAGCAAGAAAAATGGTGTATAATAGGAGTGAATGGCGTGGTTTTGTAGGCCTGGCCCAGGGGATACACCCTGACACTGACAAGATATCACAGTGTGGGTCTGTAGCAGTATTGTGAAGCCCTTGGGTGGATTTTTGGGCCTGCGATGGGCTCGCACTTTTCCAATTGTCATGTTCTTTTATTTAACTTCTAATTCCAGTGTATTTTGCGCACCCCATTCCAATTTGGGGTTACAAGAGGAAGATAAAGAAAGAAAGAATTTAGATGTGTAATTTGATGTGGTATATTGGAGATGTAATACTAAAACATCTAAACCTCAGGATTCCTCTAACATTATATAACTGAAAAAAAAAAAATTCTCAACCTTAAAAAACAAAGCATTCAAAAATTTCTCGAGACACGTGGTCATCTCCTTCAAACTCCTCGAATAGTACTTCCACTTCTTCCATTGTGAACAGCGAATTACAACAGTGTTAACCTCCGTTATTCTTGATTATTGTCATATTTAATGTAAGGTCGAAGATCTCATTAGATATAATGAATTTTTTTAAAAAAAAGAGGTTTTTAACTTATATCGGAGTACAAAATTTCTCCATGGTCAATAATGTAAGTAATGAGGGATTATTGATTAATATTAACGGGGAGTGGGTGGCGGCGACTAATATACTAACAATGCTGTTTGTCGGTATATTAGCTCTTTTGAGATTCGTAAGGCTAAACTGTAGATGTGGGTAAATACAAATGTAATCTAGTAATAATTATTGTGGTCTCCTGGCTAGAGAGCACTGGCGCTTTTAAAACTTCTCATCATATTCTTTGTGAACCTGAACTGTGAAAGCGAACCTGGAAGAACAGCATTAACATTTGTAATAGTCATTCCCGTAACTTCCTATTGCACATAGCACGGTATGTACAGTTTCCTACGTCGAACGTGCTAAGGGTGGGCAAGAAGAGTGTTATAGAAGTATGTAAAAACAAACCAACATCTGCAGTGTATATAAGCCCAATTTATCTTTATATTATACTGTAAAGCTATTGTCTGAGTGTGATTTAGTATCATTATTTTTTTTAAAAAAAAATATATAGAAGCGTAACTATTTTAATTAAAATCCAGTTATGCATTATCTATTTAGTGTATATTTTCATGAGTGTGTGGGCCGCAGTGTAGCAGTGCAAAGTCACTCAATGCAGGGTTGGCACTATAAAAAAAAAAGCTTAGTTCTTTTTATTTTATTTATTTATATTTAGTTTTTCTTAAAAAAAAAAATCTAATATTTCAGTAACAAACATCTAGCCTATATTGTTCTTAGAATGTGAGCATTAAGTATTGCTATATTTATTCTAAGATTTTGCACTATAAATATTTTGAAATATATATATGTAAAATAGATAAAAAAATTATAATATGTATTTAAATTTTATACTACAAATATGAATGTAATCTTTAAACATGTATACTGGTATTAAACTGGAAGAAAACTATATCTCAATTATTTTAAAAATTATATAAAATAACTTTCTCCTAGGTAAATTAAATACGTAGATTTTCCCCCAAGTAACTGAAATTGAAGGTCTTAATATTTTTTACCATTTATATTTTATATATGAGATATGGATATACATGTATATTTAATATAACTAATTTATGCATACATTGGATTATTGATAAATGTCAGCCAGTGAATGTACCATTCAACATTTTTACCACCATTATTATGTATCCATTAATTATTAGTTAACTAGCTGGGCATTGTTTACTTAAGATATATTCAATAATGAAGCGTAAAAAATGATATTTTATTAGTTATTCTTCAGTGGACCCCTTAGGTCCTTATGTGCCCAGATTCTATTTGGATGAGACCGGGGGCCAGAAAGAGCCCTAGACAAAGCTGGAGGAGAAGGCCAATGGCCCTCCCCCCCTATTATATTTGATCTAGCAACTTAGGGAGCACTAAAACTGGGCACGAATCGTATAATATGGATTTGTGTCCTAAGTATAAACCTAGGCCATCAACCTCCCCTGGTGATTCTTTTTTATCCAGGTAAAAATCTTTTTAAATTAAATTAAGAGTATTAAAGCGCAGAAGTTATACTAGTTTAAATTAATTATTATTATTATAGCACCATTTTCTCTGGGCTTAACCTTTTGATGCCCTGTTTACAAACTATTAATTCCAATCCATGGTTTAGGCTATGAAACCCATAATTTATCCTAGCGTTTTCCCAGCTTTTTTTGGCAATAATCAGTTTTTGACAAAAGGCCCAGTCTAAAATTTCGGGAAAAATGTTATAGGGGATTTAATCTAAAATAGATAGTCATACTGTCAAATAGTTTATAACCATTATAGTTAAAACATAAACGTTATATAGAAACCAGCTGAGGAATAATATATATATAATTTATAGAATAACTATTATTTTTGAATATAGATTTCAGTACTTATATTTTAAATGTTGGAAGGTGTATGAAAACTATCAATTAATGCAACATAAATCTAAATTTTAATTACCATATTGGTCATTTAATACTTCATCTTTTATCGTCGGCCAATACAATAAACGTGGCTAACGAATTTAAATATATTACATGAAATAAATGTGCATGCAACATTCATAATACAGATAACATCAAACAGACTTATTTCATCTGATACATATTAATAGTTTTATTTTATAGCTATATACTATATTATTAATATTAACTCATATTTTTTGATAATTGATAATTTATTAATAATATTATAGTAGCATTATTAAGGTATATACTAGAGAGAGTTTTTCTTAAAATTAATTATTCCTTATTTAGTACAAATTTATTGATATATGGTTGTTGTGAAATAACTAAACCTAACCATTTTCTTGTAAAATATTGGTCTTTATGTTTGAAAACCCAAATTTTTTTGTTTTTTTTAATGATAGATAATGTACCCTCCTTTTTTTGTGGCTCACTATTATATAATAGTATGTTTTAAATGAGATAGTAACCTAAAGATATTGATTGTAGTACCCATACCCTTCTAGGCTAATTTTGACTATTAATACGGCATTTGTTAATATTTACCAGAGGAAGAATCTCGGAAAGCCCAAATGAAGATATAGTAAAAGCAGAATGGAAATGAGGAACACCATTATTTATAAATTTAATGGATATAGTTCATGACAAAATTCAAATAGTGACATCACAGTGACCACATGGTTTCATGCCTAAAAAACCGCAGTAATAATTATTAAGTTATAGTTTATATCATCAAATATAGTCTAAAATAATATTGATCGCATAATTAGTCACTTATAAATTATTACTATAATAATATATTTATTAATAATTAACTATTACTTGTGATTTTAGTGACATTAACTTATAACTGTGATATCAAATTTTACCCATAGTTATGTTAATATTAATAAATGTACTCTATATGATTCCCAAAAAAAATGTGCTTGCCTAAACCAAAAAGGATGTTTTCTGAACGAGAGAGGAAGCTTACCCACTTTAAAGCAGCGACGTGTATAGGACATGGCCTATGATATATGAAATTAATGCATATGGAATGAAAAGACATTATCAGAGAATTACAGATACATGAAATTTGAAATCAAAGACTGTGATTAGAGAAAATGAGAAATCTATGTGTAGTAGGCATAACGGGTGAGACTCTGATTTCCGCTGCTGAGGGTGCAACGTTCTTGCGAGAACGAGTCTGGAAACGAGTCAGAATCTAACAATATTTATATAAACACAACGATAATTCCTAAGGTTAAATGATTTATAAGTATAGATGATTGTAGATAAAGATGGTATACCGAATCATAGAGACTCTAGACAGTGATAATGAGGTATCTGATGTAGATCTAAGAATAGTGAAAAGTTTGATATGATATTTTACGTTGGTAAAAAGTGAAAGTAGAATTGATATTGAAGTATGTGTTGGATGGGGTTAATATGCATAGTTAGAGTAGGGTTTAGGAATAGTTAGGTAGATTAATCGGATCATTATGTTGTACTATGTAAAATATTTAAGTTATGTGTAGGGACTATTGTAGTATGAGAGAGTAAAGTGTGATACTAGAAAGGCTAGGAAGTGGTAGGTAAAATTAATGAGTGAGAAGTTAGTTGAAAATAGTACGTTATATATACGTACCGTATAATATATATAGTTGTAATAAGGATAAGTATGTTTAAAGAACCGGCGTATATTCTGACAAGATAAATCAAGTTGTCTAATTGTGCAACAGCTTGAATAAACTTGAATAAATTTACGTGGAATGACCAATAATGTAGGAAGCCCATATTACTAGTTAGACAGTGTGTGCAAGATAAATGTTAATGTGGTGGGTGAGCCTATAATAAGAGTAGGATAAGTTCAATAAGTGGATATTATGAGCATAACCTCTCGCGTAGTTAGATGTGTAGGTAAGAGGATAATGATAGACAGAGTTGATGGTGTTCCACGCGAGGTTTGTTAAATAATGAAAAAGCCGTTGTTTGTGTCGAGACGTGTACTAGTATATGAGCAAATGATGAAGTTTCAAAAGAGGAATAGTGTTGGGAAAAAGAATATTGATTAAAGAAGAGATCTGATGCCAGAGGTAAGAGAAAGAATAGGGTAAATGAAACGTAATGTACAGTTGTAGAGGAGGAGTTGAAATTGAGGGTGAGTCATTGTTGAACATGAGGGCAAATGAGAGGAAACATCTTCTGGAAGGGAAGCGCGAAAGGAAGAATAAGGGTAATAATCAGTGAGGAACCTGCCTTAGAATAAATGAATAGGGAGAGTGAGTGTTACTACTGATAATGAACTATGAAAGTAACTGTTGATAGGGCCCGTGGTGGTGTTGCCCGCAACAGAACCCACTTTGAAATCTGTATAGAGTGAAATTTCTGGCCATGAAGTATGACATATGAAATGCAAGGGTTGATAATCTTGTACTTGGTGTAGTTTGGGTTTTGAGTCGGGGATTTGTAACCTATAGGTGGTAAGGAAAGTGTGATTGAGGAATCATGTAAGGTATTTTCCTGGGATGAGGTTATAAGGAGCATGAGGAAAGGAGGACCGAGCAAAAGAGTGTAGAACATGATGAAGAGTGCGAGTGGAAAATGGTCAGATTCTGCCGTATAGATGAACATTGTGTGCATAGAAGTGGAACCGAAAGGAACGGAAAGGGCAATGATTGGTGATATGATGGATCTGTGAAAGTTGTTTGCAGTGTAAATTAAAAGCGGTTATGGCAAGGCGTAATATAAATAAAGGTGTATCAAGTGGTACTATTTACGAGAGGTGAGATATGCAGGAGGAGCGTATGTGTGGTGAATAGGTGCCGCTTAGGTGATCGAAGTAAGGGAAGATAAGAGGGGAACTTGTAGATATGGATTTCGGTTCCAGACCTGGGGTGTCAATGTGTTGTAGGAGGTGTAGTCATGCCTCTGTATAGGGTGAGAGAGTACTGAATGCATGCAGGTGTTAGGTTGTGGGTTTTCTGATATAGAGTGCTGACCGTTCGTCACGAGTGATGAAGTCATATTCTTCTGTGGAATACTCATCGTTGTTCGTGATAGCGCAACAGGTGTGTGTATTTAGGTAGTCTGACGCACCTAGTAAGTAGCCTCGCTCGAGTAATTGCGAGGTCTTGTGACAATAAGTGAAGCAAAAGTGGAGTAGAAGAGAATAAGATTGGTGTAAATAAGAATATAATATATATATATATATATATAATAGTGTGAGAAGGATACAGGTATATATATATATAGAGCGGATCGTGGATAAGTCAATCATGGCAATATATACTAATAGGATATGTCTCGCGTGAGTAGTTCGAATTACCTAGTTTACGGAATCCTAAGCGTAGAACATTACTAGAGAGTATCCCTCCTCATTTAGTAAATAGGGCCGTATGTCCCTAGTGTATAGGTGTGTTAAACTTATTTAAAAAAATAAAAATACATTGTATTTAGATTTTATGTGATTTGCAACAGGGTTATGATAGGTGTTAATAGGGAAGGTCTATGACAGCGGTGTAGTAGATTAATACTATATTAGTGTTGTGGATATAATGAGGTACTTATTACTTGAATAGGTAAATAAAATAGTTATGTATATAATGACTCTAGATATGATAGAGGGCGTGTGTTTAGTGAATTAACACAGGTTGTCAAAAGCGAATAATTGGGTTTTAGTAATTAAAGCCGGCAGTGAGCAGGTGAGTATTGTGTTATTGTATCATCCATTGGTTATTCTCAATTTTAGTATATGGATGGGTATATGAAAGAATTAGAGAATCGAAAGTGGGAGTGACAGGAAATGATCGTATAGAATGATGGAATGAGTGGAGGGTGGCCCTTAATACTCATATTATTAATGCGGTATGATTTGGTTTTGTGTGGCGAATCTAATAAGAGTTTGAGAGGATTGTGATAGAGATAACAGTATCAAGGTGTGTAAAAGGAGGGGTTTGAAAGTAAAATCATATAATAAGAGTTATAGGTATAATAATAATTGTGAGTGAGAGCAGTCCCCAATGTGAAGTTTATGTTAGAGATCAGTGTAAGCAGTCATGGAACCAAGTGTACTGTATATAGTTTTAATATTTTAGGGTTATATGTGGATGGAGATAAAGGGAAATGTAGGAATTATAGGGGTATTTGATATAAGGTAATAATAAGTTTAGTTAATGTAAACATACCTATAATGTTCTGAGATAGACCTTAAATTAAATTGTTGGTGAATGTAAAAGGGACTAAGTCTTTAGTGCGCTATTCTCTTTTGACCGGACTCGTATAGAAACACTGATCACTTTGTTATGTTGTTTGACACCACAATGTTCCACATAGGAAAATATAATTAATATAAATAAGAAAATGGAACTAATATCGCACAGCCACTTTCGGTAGATTATGTCAAGACCTTATAGTAAATAGATGTGTTTCTGAAAAGTTCACAAAATCAGCTTACAGAGTGCTTGGTAATTGTATAATCTTTTTTAGGGGTTTATCTCTTCGCGTGTTGGTAAGACGTTGAGTAGTGTCATTATAAAATGAAGGAAGTGATAAGACATCATAATAGAGATATAGTTACTAAGTCCAGCGTTGTGAACAGCAAATGTGGGTAACGATGGTAGAATATATACAATAAAATGATAATTATGATACTGTTTAGAGATGGTATATTCATATATTAGGTACATGTGGCATAAAGAGGTCATAATATAATGGAATGATAGTCGGTTTTACGCGACTGGTATTAATATAGTGGGCGAGTTGTTGAATAAACCGACAGTGGACTGTGGATAGAGAATCTCAGAAGATAAAATAAGTTAGTAGACTGCTAGTAAATACGAATGTCTTCTTAGAATGCTCCTGTCTCTCTATCTTAGTATGCCAGAGCGAGATATAAAGTGTGCCATAATTAAGAGGAAGATTGGTATGGATAGTGTACTTTTAGATAGGGGCAGTTATTGGTTGTATGGAGTCCCTAACCTGTAGGTAAAGGGGTAATGAACCCCTAATACTAACCTTTACCGAATTATTTACCCATTTATTGAAGGGTAAATATCCCATCAGCGTATATATAATGTACCCAAGTATGAAGCCTATAAGGAGTATGGATTTTTTATACTGATGAGAGAGTAATCATTATACCTTAAATTATATATTTTGGGACAGAGATTGTCACTAATCGCACTACAAATGACTATTTTTGAATTTTTCGGTACAACGTATTATTTGTTTAGGTATCATGTCATGTTTTCGATGCTTCATTACTCTTTCGGAAGATTTAAAATAGAATTTATATTGGCAGTTAAATGTCTAAGTGCAAATTCATTCATTATCCTAATCAGGTTTAATTGTTTCATTTTTTCAAATCCGAGGACATTAAACTTCAAACTCTCTATTCTATATTATGAGGTTCTAGTCCATCAATTTTCAAATTTGCTTAGATGATATGGTGTGCTTCAATACTATAATCCACAACTCTGGTGATATGAGTTCCCAAGTGACCTTATAACACAGAGGAATATAATAATAAATATATATTATATATATATAATATATATTAATATATTTAATATATATATATATAAATATATATATATATATATATATATATATATATATTATAGAAAATATTTTTATATATATATATATATTATATATATATATATATATATATATATATATATATATATATATATATATATTATAATAATAATAATAATAATAATAATATAAACCTGCATACTTTACTTAATTCCATGGCCAAAGAAGCAGCTAAAGCTGGTTTCTCTTGGTCTTTGTACAATTTAATAGCTAACTGATAGCAATGAACAGCTGTAATAACATGTTCCCCATAATTTGGACACAAAAGACTTTGATTCACTTGCTCCGCCTGTTTGAAAGAAGTACTCTTTAATAATAAAAAACCAACATCAAAATATTCAAATTACAAAAAATCCTAACCTAAATCTAGGAAAACTTTCTATAAGAATAATCTCTGAAATTATACCTTTTTTTAAATATTTTACTTATACAACATATATGAGTCACTATGTATAAAAAATAAAGTAAAGGTTTCAGATTTACAAAATGTTGATAAATTTAGAACACATTGTCTGAAAACATTGACATGAGCTTAAAAATCATAACTCATAATTAAGTTATTAAAATGTGCAATATTTTAGAAGTTAAGAATTTATTCAATTAAATATCGATATATGTTACTAATAATGAAATTATTTTTGAGTAAATTTATGCCTTATATATAAAAGTGTGCTAGAGAATTTGTTCTTAATTTTATAAAAACGTCAATTTATAAGACAGCCTAAACTATTATAATTCACTTTTCTGCTTTTTAAAATTGCATTCAATGAATATTTTACATTAATTTTTTAAATATAATGTCTTCTCGAAATCACCCATATTAATAAACTCAATTTTTATTTACGATTTATCGTACATAAATATTTAACTGTAGTTTTATAGAGTGTATTAAAATCGTACTTTTTAAGAGTTATCTAAAGTTGTACTTTTGAAAATTTAAGAAAATAGCGTATTTTATTTTTAATGAAGTTTAAAATTATTTTTAATTTAATAATACAGGTATTTTCACACTAATGAAATAATTTGGTATATAAAAACAAATATTGATTAATTTCTATTATAATCATTATTTTTTACACGTTAAATTATTATTAAATATATATTATTAGGATTAATAATAATTCGCATTTATTCATGGGCTTTTTGAGTTGCATTTTTTCCATCATGTAAACTACTCATTATTTTTCAAAATGCTGCAAATACGCTCTATAGTTTAAAAACTCTCATTTTAAGATTACCTTTAATTAATATTGCTAAATGTTGAAATTTATTTAAAATCGTACTTAACTTTTTAAGAGTTCTAAAATTTGTAATATTGTGAGTAATTCAATAATTTAAGGAAGAGCTCGTTACATCTTTTAGATGTAAGTTAAGAATTTTTTTATATAATTAACATGCGTTTTTCACACTCTTTATCGAAATATGTTTGGTAATATAATTTCCATCATTATTATCTAACATAATTATATTGGGAAATTTTGCGGTATTAAAGTAGATATCTTCTCTTGGATGTTTCGTCAAATTAAGACACCTAATATGACTTTATTTAATAAACTTTCACGCTTGTGCTATCTTGTTTTATGTAATTTTGGCATTTTCCATATGACTATGCTATTATTTTTGTTGCAAATGCTCTCGAATAAGGGTATCACGCTTTGTTGAGATAATTGCTAATTCCTAAGTTAGATTTACACCTATAATTTCCTCAATGGTGTGTAATATTAGTGTAGTTGATGCAATATACTCAGTGACTTTGTAAAGAGTTCTAAAATTTGTTACATGATGTTTGAAAATATAGTAGAGGAGGACTGTTCGTAATTTTGGTGATTCGATTAGTTTACATTTATCTTATATGAAAAGCTTACGGTTTTCTCCATAACTATCTCTCGAATATTGTCTGGCCTTTCGCTTGAATATTATTTGCTTTTTTTGAGATCGGCTAAGGCTATTGCTCGAATAGTTATGTATAATTTCATTAGACTAGAGAGATACAGTCATATTTTAGACATCTTATCTAAATAATATTTATATTAATCTTCGCTTTCTCTGCCTTTAAATCATTTCAAACTTTTCTCAACTTGTAATTTTATCATTATTTTCGGCAAAATGATCTGAAAAATATCCTCATGTTATAAATTTATAATCTTGCAATTTATAGAATGATTTATTCGCCTCCAAATAATTTCAAATGTTGTAATATAGGAAAAATCTTGTTACTTTTAAGCAGTTCTAAATTTGTAATTTGTGAAAATTTTCCTATAAAAATCTGTTAAAAATAATTCTATAATTTCAAATACCATTTTTTTTTTTTTTTTTAAAACTGGTTTTTCACAACTAATGAACTTAATATTTGGTATATAATATTTACTAAATGATTGTCGAAAGCTTGGTTTTAAAATACTTCTGTAAAATTTTTCAAGAACTACATTAAATTTTGATAAATAAATATCGTTTTCTCTATTCTGCTTACATTTTTGAATTAGCCCATTTCAATGATAATCAACATTTATATTTTTTAAATGCTGGAAAATTATTACCGTTAAAACAATCTCCTCAATCTTTTAAGATTTTATCGGTTCCTATCTCCTCTTCCTTATAAATAATTTCAAATGTTGAAATTTATTTTAAAAATCGTCCTAGTATCAAAGGGTTGTTTATTCGAGTCATTGTGGTGAAAATTTAAGGAAGTTTTTATAGGCTGTAATTTTATGAAGTTAATTTTTTAATTTTTATTAAACAAGAAAATCAAAGTAAAAGTGAAATATTGGTATATTTTTTCTACTCTATCAATAAGCAATATATTCTGAAATTCTCTATTTACCTTTACCATGCTATGAACACATCTATATAAAACTATTAATTACAAATATTCACTTTTCTGCTTTTCGGAAAATTACTCTATACTAGTTACAAGGGCTAATTATTTTTTTTTTTACATAATGATACGCTGAAGATTCAATTCAAAAATAAATAGCAAAGTGATTTGCCAATAATTTTCAAATGTTGAAATTTAGGGAAATATACGTTACACGTATTTATACGAGTTCTAATTTCAACTTCTGTTATAAATAAAAGATATCCCATAATATGTGTTATATTAGAAGTTAATAATTTTATATTAAAACAGGTTTTTTACTAGCTAACAAATTAGAACATATATTCTATATATTCGGTTAATATATAATAACAAATATATTTGAATTTCATTAAAAAACGTCATTTAAAACATTTCTCTAAATTTATATCTATTATATTTAGTCTATTAATCAAATTCACTTTTTTGCTTTTAGAAATTGCATTTCAACGTTTAACAATTATTTTTTTCATAATTTGCTTTTATGCCATTTTCATTTATTGTATAACTCTCAATTTATAAGATTTTTTACCTGAAATTAATTATTCTATTCAAATGTTTGAAATTTAGGAAATATATTGCTAGTACTTTTTATAGTTCTAAATTGTAATGTTGATAATTTAAGGAGAATAATTTTATATTTTGATGTAAGTTAAATCATAATTTTTTTTTATTTAAAAATGTCTTATTTTCACAATTTGAAATTAATAGGTAAATATAAACAAATATTGAATATTTTTCATTAAGATAATCGTGAAAATTTATTACACACTTAAAACTTATTATTTATAAGTTCGCTTTCTGCTTTTTTGATATTGTATTTACTCAATATCTATGAAACTCACCTTTATTTTTTTCAAATGCCTGAAAAATATCCGTTACTAAATACTACAATGTTTGGACGATTGTAACGATAGATAGATGGAGTGTGGCGAGAGAGTTGTAATGTGTGCGTAGTGCTTGGTCATGGCTAAAATCGCGTGATACTTAATTTTAAAGTTATTTATTAAATTTGTTAATGTGAAATTTTAAGAAAAGGCGTTAAATTTTTGGAGTTAGAAATTTTTTATTAAAAACCACTTCTTAAGTGATAATGAAACGTAATCATTGGTATTTAAGTGGTCCTCTGAGTATCATTAGAACAAAAATAATGTCAGAGTAAGAAGAACAGTAAGTCTTTATATAGACACCGTAAAACTATTAAATTATAATCATGCTACAGGCTTTTCTGCTTTTTGAATTTGCATTTTATTGAAATCATTATTTTTTTCAAATGGCTGAAAATACCTAAGTTAAATCACTCATTTTCAAAGAATTTAGCGCATAAATAATTTCAATGTCTTGATACATTAGGTGTGGAAAAATCGTTACTTTTTAAGAGTCTTAATTTGTAAAAGTGAAAATTTAGGTTGTATCAAGCGTAATATTTTTAGAATTGTTAAATTTTTTATTATAATATAACTATAGGTTTTCAACAACTAATGAAATATTTGGAATGTGTAAAACAAAATAATTTAAAATTTTCAATTTAAAATTAAACTGTCAATTATTTAAGAAACCTAAAAACTATTAATAAAATTCACTTGTTTCTGTGCTTTTTGAAAATTGCATTTCAATGAAACATATTATTTTTTTTTTAAATGTCTGAAGCTATAAAGATGAAAGAGTCAATCTCAATTTTACGATTCTATCTTCCAATACGTATTTTAAGGTGTGAAATATTATGTAGTGAACAAATAGTTGACAACGAACAACGGAGTAGGAAGTAATAATTTTTTGTTTTTTTTTTTCTCGGTGTTTGGCAGAAGAGATGTATACCTATGTGTGCGAGGTTGAATTAGTTCTTGGTAATAGTCCTTTAAATTCGGATCATGAGGATTTTTTATATCTCGTGTATTTCTCAAGCTATTATTAAAATAATAATCGTATTGATTGTTAATTGCAATTTGATTTTCTTTTATTATTACAAAAGCAGTAAAAGTGGCGATTACAAAAGCAGTTTTGGTTGTCTACATTGATCGTTTTTTAATGAAATTATTATTTTAATAGTTAATGTTTTTTACTATTTCATTTTAATATTTTTCATTAGTTGTGTAAACCTGTAACTATAATGAAAAATGATATTAACTTCTAGTATTTTTATTACCCTGCTTTTTTCTGCGTCGATATTAACTCTTCACGCTTAACCCTAAGTAACCTTTTAAAGGATCTATGGGAGAGATGATTTCTCTCCTATCATTAATTTTTACTTAACTATTGGTGGACTATTTTTGGTAAATCATTAAAAATGTGAGTTTTATACGCGTATTGTTCGAGCAATTTGGAGTGTAAGTTTGGCCTAGAAAATGTAAATTCATAGAAAGCAGAAAGTGGAATTTTTTGGTATATACGACTTTTATGAAGTAGCTCCCTTGGGTGGGACGTAGGGGCTTCTTTGAGGGAGTGAAAGATTTCATATGTGCTTTGTATACTAAATATTTCATTACGCTTTTGTTGATTATCCTGTGGTGTTAATAATAACATCTCTTTTAAAGCGGTCTATATTACGCTCGTCTCTTTGTTCTTATAGCATTTTCACATGTACAATTTTGTAGTAAGCTACTTAAATAGTTGTATTTTCTAAATTTCAACGCTGTGATGGAGATATTATTTGGTTATAAACTAGTCTATTAAATTGTATGTTCTTTTTCAATTCTCGTATGAGTTCATGGCACTTAGTGATATAGATATATATGGTAGCTTTCCTTGAAATATACCATACTGGAATATTGGTAGAATGCGGAATTTTAGTGTAATCATGTTTTAGGTGTCTTTTAATTATTTACCGCTGTTGTAATAGCATGAACGATTTTTCAAGTATTCCTGTTTGTTAATATTAGTAAGCCGTATAATATTCTGGCATTTAGTTTGTTGAAAAGCCGGTTGGTTTTAATAAAATTAATTTTATTTCTAAATTATCTACGGTCTTTTTCCATTAAGTGTGGGTTCAGCCATTACAAATTATGAATCTTATACATATCAGTACGCAGGTTTTTCCTATTATAGTTTCAACAGGTTGTGAATGAGTGTGAGTGGTTGTTTAAAGGTCGTTTCGTTAATAATTTTCTTTTTGTTTTTGGTGTTTGCAGTTTTTAACGGTTATTTTCAGCATTTGAAATAAAATAAATGTGCTTTATTGTATATATGCTCCAATATTCTAAAAATGCAGAAAATGTGAAATTGATTCTAATTAAGTTTTAAGGTGGTCTCTATCAAATTAGAACTGTTATTTTATGAATCTTTCATATTTTAGTTTTATATACCAATTATTATTTATTGTTTATTGAAAAACTGTTTTTAATAAAAAATTATTTATATAAAACTTCTAAAATTACGCTTTTTCTTAATTTTCACATTTACAAATTTTAGAACTCTTAAATTATGGAATTACGATTTTTCCTTAAATTTCAACATTTGAAATTATATTTGGTAAGATCTTTAAATACTTGTTAAGTATTGAAATTAGTTTTCTTACCAATTTTGATAAATAAATTAATAATGTGTTTTCATGTGAAATGCTAATTTCCATAAAAGCTCAGAAATAGATTGTATTTATTAACGTAGGTTTTTAGGTGTCCTTAAATTGACGTTTTTTAAATGAAATTTCAAATGATTTGCTTTTTGTATAATCAATATACTTTGCATTATGTTTGTGAAATACTCTGTATTTTTTCATATAGAATACATAATTTTTTATGATATAAAATAAGACCTTTTCTAATATTTATTTAAATATTAAAAATATCTACTCTAAAAAATTTTACGCGAAAGAGAATCAATAATGACAGTTTAAGACAAAAAGTTTAATAGCATCAGTTTTTATATAGTTTATATTGGTTAAATTCGTTAAGAATTTTGATAGGTTCTTGATTATAGTGACTCGTGTATGGTTTTTCTTAGCGATTTGAAAAAATGTATATATTGGTGTGTTTCATGGTGTAAATGTCATTTTCGGAGATATGTCGAGAGACAGCCCCGATTACAAGTCGAATCTCTTTATCTTCAGTGTGTGTTTATGTGGTCACTTTAATTTTATTACTCACTTTATGTTTACATGGTCAGGAATACGAGCTTTTTATTTTCCGTGACTTTTTTATTAGTCCTATGCTTGACTTGTTCTTTAGATAAAGATATTTTTATCATTCCTATCAATAATTACGCTATTTTCTTAATTTTCACTCTAGCATTAGCACTTTAAATTTATAGAAGAAAGCTCTTAAAAGTACTAGATTTTTCCTTAAATTTCATAACATTTGAAATTATTTGTATAATCTCATTAGTTGTATATTTGTTAGTAATTTTTTTTCAGCTTCTCTGAAAAAATACTTGTTATCATTATTAAATGCAATTTTCAAAAAGCAGAAATAAGGCTCAGTAAATTTATTATAGTTCTTAGTGTGTCTTAAATTTCGACTCGTTTTTATCTTAATGATCTAATTTCAATTACTTTGCTTTTTATATATTTATAATTCTTATATATTATTTTCAGTATTTATGTATAATCTCTCTGTTTATTTAATAAGAAATTTTAACTTAAATTGATACTCTTTTTGATTTTTCTTAAAATAAGTTTCACACAACAAATTTGAGATCTCTAAATAGTACGAGATTTAAGATAAATTTCAACATTTGAAATTATTTGGTAAAATACTTCAAAATTTGGTTTTATAATCTACGGAATATATTTCAGTCATTTGAAAAAATATATGGGTCATTGATAAATGCAATTATTAAACCTATAAGTCATTAGAAATAGTGAATTTATTAAGAGTGTTTAGGTGTCTTTAAATTGACATTTTTTATTGAAACTGAGTCTCGATAATAAAGTTTTTATTATAACCAAAATATTCCTGCATTATTTGTTGAATACGCTGTTTTATAAATTAAATAATTTTAACTTCTAAAATTACGCTCTTTATCCTAAATTTTTTCAGCAATTATCAAATTTAAGAAACTCTTAAAAGTTACGTTATTTATTAATATTTTCATACATTAGAAATTTAATTTGGTTAAATCTTTATAAATTGAGTTTTGTTACGGGTTATTTTCTAAGTCATTTGGTAAACGAATTTATTAATAAGTGTGTTTCATTGATAATGGGGAGAGAGTGCAAAGCATGAAAAGCGAATTTTAAGTATGCAATTGTTAGTTGTCTAAATTTTAACTCATTACGTTATTTTTAATTGAAATTTTCAATCTATTTGTATTATGTTTCTTATTAATTACTCTGCATCCAAATATTTCATTAGTTTTGTGAAAATATTTGTGTATTTTTAATAATAAATTATTTATACCCTTCTTAATATAATTATTACTCGCTTATTCTTAAATCTTTCACATTACATATTTTAGAACTCTTAAAGTACATATTTTATATATAATTTTTCTCAATCCTTTGAAATATTTGGTATTATATTCTTAAAATGTAATTCGAAGTATTTTATTATTATGGTATTTTTTTATTTTTTAAAATTAATGTGTTTCATCTTTGAAATTGCAATTTACAAAATAGCAGATAAAGTGAATTCTATTAAATAGTTTCTAAGGGTGTCTTTAAATTTGACGTTTTTTAAATGAATATTTTCTAATATTTTGTTTTTATATATCCATAAATATTTCTCTATATAGTTATGCTATTTAGTGTTTAATATTAAAAATTTTAATCTCTTCTAATTATTACGCTATTATCTTAAATTTTCAGCTATTACAAATTTTAGAAGGTCTGTGTATACGTTATTTTTCCTAACATTTTCCACTCATTTTGGAATTAGTTTGGTAATTATCTTTCTTAAAATTGAAACTTTTTATTATGGTTGATTGGTTCGAGGCGGTTTGAGTTAGAATTAATGTTTCTTCTAGTTCCAATATTTGAACTACTTAAACTTAGTGAGTTTGGAAAGTTAATTGTATTAATCTCAGGTTTGGTATAGGTGTTGGAGTGCTTAGAAGTTGTGCGTTTTGGGGGGCCGGTGGCGCTGGTTTGAGGGCGTTGGTGTATCTTCTTAGCTGGCATGGTCTTGCGCCCCCGCACTCTTTTACGTGTTCTCATTGTTTTTTTGGGTGCCGGGATGAATTTGGGATAATATGTGTCCAGAGTAGTTGTTGTTTTATTACTTATACACTTCCTCAAATTATTTTCATTAGTCTGTTGAATAATACGCGTATGTATTAAATAAAAATTTTAACTTTATAATATACGTCGCTTTTACCAAATTTTTCAGCATTACAAATTTGGATGGAACAGCTATTGTTCTAAAGAGCGATCTTTCTATAAATTTCAACCATTTTGAAAATTATTTGGTAAATCTTATAAATTGAGTTTTTAAACGGTATTTTCAGCGAATTTATCAAAAAATTATTAATATGTAAATTATTATTTTCCATTTATATTTTTTAATGTTTAAAATTATTATTTGTTTTAATAATTTTTTATATTGTCATTGATATTTTATTAGCAAATGAAAATATAATGTTTTATTTAATTATATATTATATTATATTATAGTCCCCACTATGATTTCATTAGCTCTCTGATAGAGTCAATAATTGTTGTTACTCAAATATAATTTCTTTTATATTTATAAATATTTAAATTCTTTAATTATCTAAATATCTATAATTTTATTTATTTTTATTAATAATTATATTAAAAGAAAATGCAGGGATTGTTTTTGATTTTGTACAATCTCTACAGGACATATTTGCTTTTCTTTTCATGGGTTCTTGGGTTGGCTTATATATATATATTATTTTATATATTTCAAATAAAAAAAATATATAATATATTATCATTTGGTTCATTATTTTGGTTAGTTAAGTTTGTTGTCTACTTATAATTGTATATTATTTTTTTTTGTATATAATTTCTTTCTTATATATTTATTCATAATTCATTATTATAGAATTTATTAATTTTTTTTAGGTCTATTATATAGTAAATTTATTAAGAAAATAAGTTACAATTGAAATGGCAAATATTAAAGAACAGTCTTTCTGATGAATTTATTAATATGTTATTTAGGTCGTCTTTACATTGATTCGTTTTTTCTATTATGAAATTTGATTACTATTATTTTTTTTTACTATATTTCTAATTATTTCATTAGTATTGTTAGAAATAGCTGTTTTTAATAAATACATAATTTAATTATTCTAAATAATTTTACGGTCTATTTTCTTAATTTTTCACATTACATATTTTTTATTAATCCTCTTAAAAGTTAATGATTTTTTCCTAATATTTTTCAACATTTTGTAATTATTTGGTAAATCTTAAAATTGATGTTTTAACGGTATTTTTTCAGTGCATTTGTAAAAATATATGTTTCATTACGAAATTGCATTTCCTAAAAAAGTGTTAAATTGAAATTTTTTAATTATGATTTTTATAAAATGATTATATTTTACGGATTTTAATGAAATTTAATTTTTTTTTTATTTTTTGTTACTTTAATATTAATTCTAAAATATTTAAATTCATATATTTGTTGATCCTGTTTTTATATATAAAAAATTATTAACTTGCTAAAATTTACGCCTCATTTCTCTCTTATAAAATTTTTTTTCACATTACAAATTTTAGAACTCTTTAATTAGTTACGATTTTTCCTAATATATTCATACTATTTGATATATTATTTGGTAATCTTTAAAATTGAAGTTTTATTACTAACGTAACGGTATATGCAGCATTTGAAAAAATAATGTGTTTCACTTAAATGCAATTTCTGAGTGCAGGTAATCAAAGTGAATAATTATTAATTATGTTTTAGGTGAATTCACTATATATTGACTCTGTTTTTCTTTTATATTTATGGAATATTTCATTTATTGGTGTTGTTTATTTTATAAACATATTTTTTTCCTAAGTGAAAGCTGTTGTGTTTATTATATTTCTGTTTTTACATACCATACCTTTTGGGGCCTCCTGTACTTCCTTCATGTTTATCTGGGGCATATTTTTTAATTCTATTTATTAAGCTTCATAAAATAATTACTGCTCTTTCTTAAAATTTTATCAATTAGCATTATCTATATATTAGAAACTATCTTAAAAGTAACTGATTTACTATTCTGCATAAATTTCTAAACATTTAGAATTATATTATTTTGGTAAATCTTAAAATTGAACGTTTTTAACGCGCCGGTGTCATATTCTTCAGATTTGAAAATATAATAGTGTATTGCATTGAAATACAATATTTCAAAAAGCAGTCAAAATGGCTTTTTTTCTTTATAATTGTAGGTGTCTATAATTTACTGTTTTTTTCTAATGAATATTTCAATATTTTGTTTTTATATCACCGAATATATTTGTCGATTATGCTCTGTGGGAAAACCGTTTTTATATAATTAATGATTAATATATTCACTTCTAAAAAATTACGCTTTTTTTACTTTAAATTTTCACTCATTATAAACTTTTATTTATAAAGTAGCGAAATTTTTTTCCTAAATTTCAACTATTTAAATTATTATTTGGTAAATCTTAATTGAGTTTTTAACGGTTATTTTCAGCATTTGAAAAAATAATTGTGTTTCATTGAAATGCTAATTTCAAAAAGCTGAAGATAAATAAGTGAATTGATTAATAATATAAGTTCAGTGTAAATTAACCTCCCCCCCCCCCCCTCCGCTCGCGCCCCTCTCTCCTTCTCTCCTTCTCTCCCCTCATTTTACTTTTAAGAGTTGAGGGCTTTTGTTTGTTTATGGATTATTTTTCAATCTCTGTTTTATATATAGTACGTTAGCTGGGAGGAGGTAGTGTGGTGTGCAGTGTGAGTTTCAGTTGTTATAGAACTCTTGTTGTGTAATATTAAATATATTTTGAACATTATCTAAAATTTACTGCGGTGTTGTTGTCGGTCACTTGTGATAGAGTGGTGTCTCACTCATTGTACATTAATTTTCTATGTGTGAGATCTCTCGTTAAAACCGGTGTGTACGGATTTTGCCTCCTAATCTTTTCAAAGGCTCATTTGATCTTTATTAATGGTAATAATTATGTTCTTCACCATTTGGAGTTTCTTCAAGTGATTCTTTTTCAGTGCATCTTTGCATAGAAAATAATGTGTTTGCATTGTTATATTGTGTCACATTTTTTCAAATTTAAGTGTTCAGATGAAGAGTGAATTTATTGAATTGATGTTGCCTAGGTGTCCTTATAAATACTGCACGTTTTTTTAATTGAAAATTACATATTATTTCGTCATTTGTATTATTTATATCTCATATATATTTTTCTTTTTATGTTTTGTATTCGTAAATACGTGTACTGTTACCCTAAGAGATATAATTTGGGTATATTAGTCATTCTAAAAATATTTACGCGCTTCTCTCCCACGTTAGAGAGTTTTTCACTCATTACAATATCTCCTACGAAGTCTCTTCTTCAAAGTACTCGATTTTTTATGAGGATAATTTCTCAAGCATTGAACACATTATCTGTGCGTTATAATTGTCTTAGAATCTGACCGTTTTTAAACGGATGATCTGGCAGTTTCAGCCATTTGAAAACATAATGTGTTACATTAGGGTATGTCAATTCAATAATTTTAAACTCTTCAACACTTTTTTCTAATTCTATACTTTTTTATTTTTTTTTATTTCATATTCTCTCCTATGTGTCTCGGTTCAATTTACGGGTTTTTTATGATGGAACATTTTTGGCATGGTTCGTTTTCTTTCTACTATCTACTGCGTATTTAGAATGGACATTGTCATTATGCTTGGTGAATTCGAAAGCCGGCTGTTGTTTCTCTATGAGAGGATATATCATCCTGGTGCTGGGCTGGTAAGCTTTACTCTCTACCTACTAATATCGCCCCTCTTTATCTCGTATATAATTTTCAGCATTGATCAAAGTCTTATATAGAGCGTGTGATAACAAGCTTACGACAGTGTTTCCTAGTATAATTCTACGTCATTCACATTCTGAATATTATTATGGTGTTCATTCTTACCAGATTCTTGAGCTTTTTTTTACACGGTGTTAATTACTTTGTGATGGCATTGTGATAAAAATAATGTTGCCATGGTTTTCCATCTGTGCAAAATTGCAATTCTCTAGTATTACCGACAGAAAAGTGTATTAATTGCTCTAACTACAGCTATCTTAAGGTGTCCTTAAATTGAGCCGTTTTTAATGAAATTCTTCTTATATTTGTATCTTCATATACGCAATTAATTTCAATTTTGTTGTGAAACACTCCTGTTTGATAAAGAAATTGCTTAAACTCTATCTAAAATTACACGTCGGTTTTTGCTTGAGAGAGGTTTTTCACGCGCACACCATTACCAATTTTAGAGGCCTCTTCAAGAGTACGATTTATTCCCGTGAATTGGTTGTGTGCTGACTGATGTGAAATGTCATATCATGTGGGTTAGAGATCTCAAGAAGCTTGTGAGTTTCTGTATATACTCTCTCTTTAGTGGGACTCTTCAGACTATAATTTTTGAAATACATGGAGAGTGTCGTTTTCCATTTGCAATGTTCATTTTCTCCATCATTAAATATATGAATTATTAATAGTTTTATGTTGGTCTTATAATTTAGTTTTTAACGTTGTTGGGAAATATTTATATTTTTGTTTTTTGTATAGTCTGCAATGAGGTATTTCCTCATTAGTTTGTGTGCAGAGGACTGTTTTGAATAAAAAATTACCTTCTCTACAATTTATCTTTGCTTCTCGTTACCTTACATCTTTCTACATTTATGCAAGATTGTGTATACGGTCTTACAAGTTATTAGGATTATCTACCACTAAATTTTCATTAAGCACTTTAGAATATATATGTCTTGCGTTAAATTGTGCCTTATATATATTGAGTTCTTTATCTGGTGTATGTGCCGTTCACGTCATTATGTAATAAAATATGGAATCGTGTTTCATTGAACTGCAAATTTCAGAACAGCAAGAAGTCGAATTTATATTTCAGGGTTCTATGTGGTCTTAAATTTTACGTTTTATGATATTTCAAATATTTTGTTTTATATATACCAATTATTTCATTAAGTTGTGGAAAACCTGTTTTAATAAGAAATTTTAAGCTTCTAAAATTACGGGCTTTTTCCTGATTTTCACATACAAATTTAGACTCTTAAAAAGGTCACCGATTTCTTCGCTAATTTCGGTGCGGCCACCACATTTGGATAAGTTAGTGTTGTAGGAATTGTCTAAGGAGATATTGGGAGATGTTATTAACGTATTCTTATCAGCTATTTGAACAAAATACCCATGTTTATCATTTTGATTTTAGGGCAATTTCGAGGAGAGCAAGAAATTAGTGATTTATTTATAGGTTTGGTGTCTTTAATTGACGTTTTTTGATGAAATTTCCATATTAGTGGTCTAATATTCTGTTTTTTATATTCCAAATATTTCATTAGTTGTGAAACTGTTTTAATAAAAAAATTTAACTTCTAAAATTACGCTTTTTCTTAAATTTTCACATTACAAAATTTAGAACTACTAAAAGTACGATTTTTCCTAAATTTCAACATTTGAATTATTTGGTTATAATCTTAAAATTGAGTTTTTTACGTATTTCCAGCATTTGAAAAATTAATGTAAAGGAAATGCAATTGAAATGCAATTTCAAAAAGCGAAAAGTGAATTTATTAATAGTTTTAGGTGTCTTAAATTGACGTTTTTAATGAAAATTTCAATATTTGTTTTTATATACCAAATATTTCATTAGTTGTGAAAACCCTGTTTATTACATTAAAAAACTTTGAATTTTTAAAGACTTTTTAGTTCTTCTCTTCTTCCTTAAATTTTCTCACTTTTTAGCGAACATTTGATAATCTGTCGATGCATTAATTATGTTTCAATAATCTCTTTTTCACAGTTTGGGAAATTATTTGCTGTACATCTGAGAAATCGAGTTTTTAATGCGTATTTTTAGCATGGGTCATCGCAAAAAATAAATGCTGTTTTTGCTTATTCTTGAAAATTGGCTCAATTCATAAAGGCCAGCAAAATGACCGAATTTTTATTTATGCATATTTTATGGTTGTCTTGGAAGAGTCTTTAGACATTCACATATAGCAACGTATCTTTCAATATTTGTTTTGTTTATATATACCTTTTATGTATCTCTTGCATCTTTGTGGTGCCTGAAAACCTGTTATAACATAGGATCATTAAAATTGGTGTAACTTCTATAAATTTATCGGCTTTCTTGGTGTCTTAATGTCTCTCACTCAATTATTAATATTTTATTTATACTCTGTATACATAGTACGCTCGATGTATTTAATCAAATTTTCACACGATGTTTGGACGGAATCTTTTGGTAATCTTAAAATTGAGTTTTTTACTGGTATTTTCAGCATTTATAAAATTAATGTGTTTTCATTGCAATGCAAATTTCAAAAAGCAGAAAAGTGAATCCTTTTAATAGTTCTTCTTAAGGCCTGTTTCTTAAAATTGGACGTTTTTTCAATGAAAATTTCAATATTTGTTTTTATATACCAAATATTTCTATTAGTTGTGTAAACCTGATTTTCACCATAAACAAATTTTGGAAACTTCTCTAAAAATATTACGCTTTTTCTCTTTAAAAATTTTCACATTACAAATTTTAGAACTTCTTAAAGTACGATTTTTCCTAAATATTATTTAACCATTTGAAATTATTTGGTACAATCTTTAAATTGAATTTTTAATGGCTATTCTTTCAGCATTTAAAAAATTAATGTTTTTCATATGAACATGCAATTCAAAAAAGGCAGAAAGTGAAATTCTTATTAATAGTTTTCAGGGTGTCTTAAATTGGACGTTTTCTTTATATGAAATTTTGGGGAACCCTATTTGTTTATATAAATACCAAATATTTCATTAAGTTGTGAAACCTGTTTTAATAAAAAATTTAAACTTCTAAAATTACGCTTTCTTAAATTTTCAGCTATTACAATTTGAACTCTGTAAAAGTAAGCGATTTTTCTAAATTTTCAACATTTGAAATTATTTGGTAAATCTTAAAATTGAGTTTTTAAAGCGGTATTTGCAGCATTTAAAAAAAATAAATGTTTCATTGGAAATGCAATTTCAAAAAGCAAAAAAGTGAATTTATTAATAGTTTTAGGTGTCTTAATTTAAAATATCGTTTTTTATGAAATTTTTAAATATCAATTTGTTTTAACTAAGTTTCCTAAATATTTTTATTACGTAAGTAAAAACCTGGTTTTTAATAAAAATAATTTAACTCTTAAAAATAGTTTTCTGTAAATTTTCACATTTAACAAATTAAACTCTTAAAGTACGATTTTTCCTAATTTATCAAGGCGGAATTTGAATCATTTGGTACAATCTTTAAAATTGAGTAAACGGTTATTTTTCAGCATTTGAAAAAATAATGTTTCATTGAAAATGCAATTTCAAAGCAGAAAAAAGTGAATTTTTTAAATAGTTTTAGGTGTCTTAAATTTAGGTTTTTTATGAAATTTCAATATTTGTTTTTATATACCAAATATTTCATTAGTTGTGAAAACCTGTTTTAATAAAAAATTTTAACTTCGGAAATTACGCTCTTCTTAGGAATTTTCACATTACAAATTTAGAACTCCTTAAAAGTAACGATTTTTCATAAATTTCACATTTGAAATTATTTGGTAAAAAACTTAAAATTTGAGTTTTTAACGGTATTTTTCCAAGCATTTGGAAAAATAATGTGGTTTTCATTGAAATGCACTTTCAAAAAGCAGAAAAGTGAACATTTATTAATAGTTTTAGGTGTCTTAAAATGGTTGACGTTTTTTTAATTGAAATTTCAATATTTGTTTATATATGCCAAATATTTCATTTAAGTGGTGAAAACCTGTTTTTAATTTATAAGAAATTTTAACCTTCTTTAAAATTTGAAACTTCTCTTAAATTTTCACATGGCAAATTTAGAACTCTAAAGAGTACGATTTTTTGCCTAATTTCAAAGCATTTGATAATTATTTGTAAATATTAAATTGAGTTTTTTAAGCGGTATTTTCTAGGCATTTTGAGAAAATTATGTGTTGTCTCATTGAAATACAATATCAAGAAGCAGAAAACTAGAAAACAGAATTTCTGCATATTTTTAGTGTCTTAAATTACGTTTTTTAATGAAATTCAATATTTGTTTTATATAGCTAAAATATTCATTTGAATTGTAATTTTTCCGTTTTTAATAAAATAATAATTTAACTTCTAAAATAGCGTTTCTTTTCTTAAATTTTCAACATACAAATTTAGATACTTATAAAGTTACGTATTTTTCCTTAAATTTCAACAATTTTATTTATACAGATTATCACCACTCATTACTCTTTAATTGAGTTTTTAAGCGTAATTTTCAAGCATTTGAAAAATTAATGTGTTCATTTGAAAATGCAATTTCAAAAGCTCAGAAAAGTTGAATTGATTAATAGTTTTCCAAGGTGCTAATTGACGTCTTTGTTGATAAATGAGCATTTCTAATATAGGGTGTTTTTTTTTATTACTCTTAGAAAAACCTTATGTAGTTTCTTCAGGGAATGAAGTATGCTGTTTGGTAGATGGAGACCGCATAACGTTTTTAACTTCTAAATTTACGCTTTCTCTTAAATCCTAAACTTCAACAGGTTTACAAACTTCTTTGAATAACTCTTAAAAGTACGATTTCCTAAATTTCAAACATTTGAAATTATTTTGGGTATATAGGTCTTAAATTGACAGTTTTTAACAGTAATTTCAGCTAATTTGAAAAAATAAGTTGTGGTTCTATGTGAAATGCAACAATTTCGAGCTAAAGCGGGACAACTTTAATTTTATCCAATAGTTTCAGTGTCTTTTCTTGACATTTTCATCTTTATATGAAATTTCAATATTTGTGGTGTTTAATGTATAGCACGGTAATATTTCATTAGTTGTGGAAACTGTTTTAATAAAACAAATTTAAGCTTTAAATGGCATTACGTCTACATTCGCTTATAATTTTCAACATTAGCAAATTTACAGACACTCTAAAAGTACTGGATTTTTTAATAATACTACAGCAGTTTGATACATGTTTGGAATCCATCTTAACTTCTCAACTTTCCCATAAAGATCAAATACTGGTGTAATGAATAAAAATAATGTGGGTTTACATAGAAATTAGCAAATTCAAAAAAGCAGAAATAGTAAATTTTATGTAAATCCAATTCACTTTTATAGTGTTCTTAAATTTTGTACACGTTTTTAATGAATTTCAATATTTTGTTTTTATTATACCAGTATTTCATTAGTTGTGAAACGCTGTTTTAAATAAGAAATTCGGTATAGATCATTCTAAAATTTACGTCTCTCTCTTTATTCTTAATATTTCTGTCAGATTACAAGAAATTTATAAACTCTTGAATATAGTACGATTTCTTCTTAAATTGGTGCAAGAACATTTGAAATTATTTGGTAAAGTGGCGGTTAAACCGCATTGAGGTTTTTCTAACGGTATTTTTCAGGTCATTTGAAAAAATGGAATCGTTTCATTGAGAGAGTATGCGGAAATCGGTTGCGAAAAGGGGCGAGAAAGAGCGAATTAAGTTACTAGTGGGGTTCTAACGGTGTCTGTGAAAGTCTGACTCTCGTTTTTCTGTAATGAAATTTCTAGAGGGTACTTTTGTTTTCTGATGATGAACTCGAAATAATTTACTTCATTAGTTGTGAAGGGATACTGCTTGTTTTTTTTAATATAGATAATTAACTCACGATTCTCTAAAAATTAACGCCTTTTTTCTTCCATAATTTTCTTACCATTATGCAAATTCTCAGTAATCGTCTTAAAGTCTAACTGTATTTTTCGGGCAGTGAAATTTTCAACAATTTTGAATATGTGGTAAATTCTAAATCTGAAGTTTTTTACCTCGGATATCTATTCATGCTATTTTGTACAATTATTTCATATAGTGTTTTTCTATTGAATATATCTTTCTTAATCTTCTTCAAAAAGTCAGACTTTGTCTATATGGGCGAGATTATATTAATTAAGGTTTTTAGTGTCTCCACTTAAATTGACGTTTTTTAATGAAATTTGCATATTTGTTTTTTATATACGGCAAATATTTCATTAGTTGGTGAAAAACCTGTTTTAATAAAAAATTTTAACCTTCTAAAATTACGTTTTTTTCTTAAATTTAACATTACAAATTTAGACTCTTAAAAGTACGACTTTTTCCTAATTTCAAACATTTGAAATTATTTGGTAAATCTTAATAATTGAGTTTTTTACGGTATTTTCAAAGCATTTGAAAAAATATGTGTTTCATTGAAAGCAATTTCAAAAAAGCAGAAAAGTGAATCTTATTAATAGTTTTAGGTGTCTTAAATTGAGGTTTTTTTTTAATATTGAATCATTTCAATATTTGTTACTCTGTGGTATACTAAATATATCATTAGCCTTTGTGTGTCTTTCAGCTAATTTTGAGTTTAAATGAACTATTTTAACTTTCCTTAATACTAGTTTAAAGATCTGCTTCAAAATCAATATTGACATACAATTTTAGTATCTCCTTACAGCGTACGTATCTTTATTAATTTAGATATTTTTTCAACAGTTTTGACAATTTATATTTGTGGTTTAAATTCTCTTAATTAATTGGGCTTAGTGGTGTGGTGGGTGATATCGGTTATTTTCTCTGGAGGCATTTGAAAAGAGATTTTAATGATGCTTCATTTGATACCTGTCAAGGATTCCAAAGAAAGCAGTTATATTAAAGCGATTTTTTATTTTTCAATTATTTGGTTTTAGGTGTTCTTAATATTTTAGCTGTTTTTTTATATGTTAATTTATTTCATACATATTGTGTTTTTATAATACTGCATTTATATATTTTTTCATTAGTTGTGACAAAACCTGTTTTTAATAAACAATTTTAAGCAATTTAACTCTAAATTACGCCTCATTAGCATTAAATATTCACATTGCAAATTTAGAACTCCTTAGAAAGTTAACGAATTTTTCTTCTAATCAACATCTTGATATTATTTGGTGTTAATCTATTAAGAGTTGTAGTTTTATTATACTGTATTTGTTCCTAGCTCTCATTTGCAACATATTAGGATTGTGGTTTGTGCCTATTGAAATAACCATATATCGGGAAATAAGTCAGATATCATAGTTTCTCGGGATATTCTGTATGTGAGATTTTAGTTTTCTTGTCATGTGTGTCTTAAATTATCTTATGTTTTTTATATTTGATTTATTTCTTTAATTATATTTATTGTTTTTTATTATTATCTTTTTAATTATATATTTTTATTATGTTTTGATTGAATATATCTTTTATTAATTAATATCATATATAATTTTACTTCTATAAATTTTACTCGCCTTTTCTTAAAGTTTTCACATATTCACTTAAATGTAACGAAACTTCTAAAATAGTAATCAGTAATTTTTCTAAATAGTGCAAACTCCGTTTTAGAACATCTACTTGGTAAATCTTAAAATTGAGCTATTAACGGTATTATTCAGGCATTATTACACATAAATATAATGTGTTCTCTCATTGAAATAGTCTATTTACTAAAAAAAGCAGAAAAGTTGGCAATTCTTAGTGTAATATGTTTTTTAGGTTGTCCTCGTTAAATTCGACGTTTTTTAATTGAATTATTTTTTCATATATTATTGTCTTTACATTCCGAAAGGGTATTCTCCCATTAGATTGTCGAAAAACCATGCTTTTAATAAACAACTTTTATAACTCTCCTAAAATTACGCTTTTTCTCCTCATAATTTGCAACATAGCAAATTTTAAGAACTCTATCAATATAGCTACCTGATTCTTCCCTGGTTAATTATCTTCAACATTGTATAGTTTAATCTTCCGGAATAAATCGCTTCATTTATATAATATATGCGTCTTTCTACACAGGTCATCTTCTCTAGCAGATTTTGAAAACATAATACATGTTTGAGTGTGAAACTAGGCGGAATTTTTCATATAAAGCAGAAAAGGCGAATTTTAATTTAAAGTTTTTAGTGTCTTAAATTCGGAACGTTTTTTTTAATGGAAATTTGCATTATTTGTTTTTTATGAGCATACTCTTTTACCCCCAATATTTCATTAAGTTTGAAACCCTGTTTTTATAAGTTTGTTCCAATTTTACTTGGTAAAATTTAACGCTTAGACGTTTCTCATAAATTTCTCCATTTACACAATTTAGAAGGCTCTTAACAGTAACGATTTTTCCTAAATTTCAACATTTAAATTATTTGGTAAATCTTAAAATTGAGTTTATTAACGGTATTTTCAGCACCTAATTTCGAAATATTTGATCAAATAATAAATTTTTTACACATTTGAAATGCCAATTTCAAAAGCAGAAAAGTCAATTTTATATAATAGTTTTTTTTAGGTGTCTTAAATTGACGTTTTTTTAATTGAAATTTCATATTTGTTATTATATACCAAATAATTCCGGGTCATTAGTTGTGAAACCTGTTTATATATTATAAATTATTTTAACTTCTAAATATTACGTTTTATCTTAAATTTTTACATGTGTGTGACAAATTTAGAACTTCTTAAGTACGATTTTTCGCTAATATTTCAACATTTGATATTATTTGGTATCTTATTTCCTTCACACTGAAACGCTCTCTTTCTTCAGCATTTGAAAAATTTAATGTGTTTTATTCTTTCAATGAATATTTTTAAAAGCTCAGAAAGCGAATGTTCTACTATACAGTTTTTAAGGTGTCTTTGCAAATAATTGTCTTTCTTTGTTTTTGTTTCAATATTGTTGTTTTTATATACGCCCAAATAAATATTTCATTAGTTTGTGAAAACCTGTTTTAATAAGTGAATCCTTTAAGCTTTAAAAGTATGCTTTTCTTAAATTTCAACATTACAATTTATGTAGACTCTTTAAAAAGTATTTCGATTTTTCTAAAATATTCAAAACATTTTTGAAATTAATTTGGATAAATACTTCGTATATAAATAATGGAGTTTTATTAACAGTATTTTAATCAGGCATTTGAAAAAATAATGTGTTTCATTGATTAATGTCAAATTTCGAGTATCATTCGAACATCAAAATATTCATTATTATATTTTCAATTTTTAGGTATTTTATATAATTTACTGTTTTCCAACTTTAATTTGGTTTCAATATTTTGTTTTTATATGGAGGCAAATACCAAATTAAGTTGTGAAAACCTGTTTTAATTTAAAAAATTTTAACTTTCTAAAATTCAGCTTTTATATTCTTAAATTTTCCTATATACAAATTTAGCGAACTCTTTAAAGTAGCGGTGATTTTGTCCTAAAATTTCAACTCATTATGAAATTCCTTTGTAATCTTGAACAGGATTGAGTTTTTATGGTATTTGTGGTCAGGCATTTTACAAAAATTTATGTGATGCTTTGGTTGATATGCTCTTTAATTTCAAAAAGTGCAGCAAAGTGAATTTTATTAGATAGTACTTTAGGGGTGTCTAAATTGACTCAAGTTTTTATAATGAAATTTATTCATGGTATAATATAATCCGTGTATAAAATTACTATCCATTTCAGTTGTTATGTAACTCTCTGCTTTTCAGAGTATAAATTATTATTATTACTTTTATTACTTCTACTACTTTTTACTACCTTCCCATCTCTTTTTAATTTATCTTAAATTTGGGTGTTCATTCTTTACAAATTTCTGAAGTCTTAAATTTATCTACCATCTTTTTTATTTTTTCTAGCATTTCTTACCTTTTATCTTTGGTAATATCTTAAAATTTTGTTTTTTTTATATGGTATATTTTGCAGGCATTTTAGTAAAGAATTAATGTTTTCATTGAAATGCCCAATTCGGGTCATCGCGCCTGCCTTGTTGATTTCTTCTGGTCTGTGTTCTTCTTTCCGGTTTTGGCTTTTTTTGTCGCGGGGTTTGTCCTTCGGTCTCTTTTCTGCCTTTTTTGTCCATTGGAGTCTCCCACTGGCTTTTCCGCTGGACTATTTTTTGTGGGGTCACTTTAAAGCCAACGTGTCTCACGTTGGAACTTAGAGAGATGTGCTGTGAAATATGTGAATTTATTAACATCAGTTTTAGTGTGTGTGTTCGCTAAATGTGCATCGTGTGTTTGTAACTCGAAATCTTCTTTAATGATGGGTGTATTCCTATGAGGTATGTCTGGTACCAATTTTTCATTTAGTTTGAATAGAGCCTGTCGGGGTACTTTCTTAATAAATAATATTTTTAACTTACTAAACTTTACGCTCTTTTTTCAAGTGTTTTCAATCATATGTTCTTACACTTTTTAAATTATTGCTCTTAAAAGTATGAGTTTTGATAAGATTCAAACTATGTCTAAATTTAATAGATTTTATTAACAATTATTTCAGCCCCTCTTTTCATATTCTGACTAATCATTCGTTCTGAGATATCAGTATGTGTGGTAAAATCCCTATATTTAATGAGTTTTGTGTGAAAGTTCCGCTATTGTTTCAGCATTTGAAATAAATATATTTGGGTGAATGTTTGGTTCTTTTCTATCAGGTGCAGTAAAAACGAATTTCATAATCAATAGTTTCTTTTATTGACTGGATGCTGTGAAATGTTTCTATAGGATCTAAAACACTGAGACGTTTTCCTCTTGATTGGTTTTATACTATTATTGCAATAATTAATATTATTAATTGTGACACCGTGTTTTATAAAATTTTAACTTCTAGAAATACGCTACGCTCTTTATTAAATTTTCACATTGCAAATTTAGAACCTCTTAAATTAGTACGAGGTTTTGTTTCGCTAATATTTTCAACACTTTGGAAATTTTGGTAAATCTTACAAATTGACTTCATATTAATCGTTTCTTTTCATATATAAACTCCACATTAAAGATAATACTTCGGTACCAGTATCAAGGAGGAAGCCAGATCTATCCAGAAGTCGCTAAAAACAACCAGATTTCTGACCTCTGGTCACCTTCGGATAAAGTAAAAGTATTTTAATTGTTTTAGAGGTTAAATAAGATAAGTCATAAGTTCAATCGGAGTCGGAGTAGAAATCGGAACCGAGGTCGAAGCCGGAGTCGGAGTAGAAATCGGAACCGAAGCCGAAGCCGGAGTCGGAGTTGAACCGGAGTTGGGGCCAAGCATTTAGCTTAGCGTGTAATGTGTCGACCTATATGCTATCGGATACGGAAAAGCTGATTTAAAAGGTTTCAGTCCTTTAAGGTGTGTTGTAAACCCAAAAGGGGGTGCCAAGCTATAGCACCACCAAAATACTAATAATAATAATAATAATAATAATAATAATAATAATAATAATAATAATAATAATAATAATAATAATAATAATAATAATAATAATAATAATAATAATAATAATAATAATAATAATAATAATATAATAATAATAATAATAATAATAATAATAATAATAATTAAAAAATTAATATATATATATTTATTTATTTATTTTATATACATATATATATAATATATGTATATATATATATATATATACTATATAGTATATATATATATATATTATATAGTTAGTATATATATATATTATATATAATATATTATATATATATAATATATATAGGTAGATTAGTATATTGTTATATATATATATATATATGTATAGTATATATATATATATATATATTATATATATGAGTATATGGCGAGGTATATAATATAGTAATATATATATTATAATATTTTATATTAGTATTTATTATTATCTTATATATATTATAATAGTAATATATATATTAAGCTCGCTTAGGAGGTGTGGGTTCGAATGTAGGGTCAGTGGGTTACAGGCACTACCACAAAATGAAAAAAAATGAGAGAAATAAGAATAAATATTTTATAGAGCTTCAAGACCTACACGAAAAAAAGGATAAAGGAACCCTCATTTGGGCGGAGGATTTGAGATAGCGGGGTGTTTCGTTGGGCTAGGCCGGAGTCCGAATGCCTAGGAGGCCTGGAACTAACAGAATAAGGTTGGGCGCCTATAATGCTAAGGTCGTATCTATTATAATGTTATCCAGAAAGGGCGTGCAGGAGAAACGCAAATCCCGGGGATTTTGGGATTGGTTTTAAAGTTTCTGGAAAGAAGGTGTTTGAACCTATACTACTGCGCACCGAAGATAGTATATCGAATATGCTCCGGGTATTAACTTGAAGAGCTGAGGAATGGTAAACTTGGAAGGGGTACTTGCAGATGGTAAGGCGAGAATTCAGAAGAAAAACAGGCGTAAATTACCCACTATAAGACAATATGTGTGGGCTCCCGGTTGGGAGGGAGGTTGGGCACCTAATTTAATTTTTTGGAGTAGAATTTCCAGGGTTGATAAATAGATACGTGGTTACTAATTGTTTACCCGGACCCATACCTAAATAGTAGCCACGGACTTCGGTTTATCATTTCTATTGTATGCTACCTACCTCTTCTCATCGTCTCATCTCTCTCCTCGGAAGTATCTCTCGATCTGCTCCCGGCTCTTCACCTCTTCCTCTTGTTCTTTCTGACATTTTATTTCTCTCTCTTCCTTTCTTCCTCTGTCTTCTTCCTTTATCTATATTGTAATATGTATTCTCTTTCTCTCACAACATCATAGCTAACATAACCTAAATTAACCGAACCTGACCTTACCTAACATAAGCAATATCATTTAAACTAGCAATATTTAAAGTAATGCAACATTTTATGTTACGCGTTCGCATGACTTATCTTGTTCTAACGTATACGTGAAGCCATTCAATGGTGTCTTACATAGTACACCATTTACTTTTGGATGCGTTAACTAAATATTTAAATATTTTTCTTTTAAGAAGTAACATTTATATTTTAATTTCTTTTCATAAATTTAATATTTAATTTTTATTTAATATTTAAATTTTAATTTTTCATATATTTAATATTTTCATATATTTAATATTTTATTTATATCTCGTTTTCTTCAGCAAACGTTAACTTAATTTGATTTTCTTTTAAACTGTAACATTTACAATTTAATTTTTTTCATATATTTATTATTTATTTATTTTATTTATATCTCATTTTCTTTTTCAAAATTAGTTAAAAACTTAACAATTATATTTATTTTCTTTTAAGAAACTCAAAATTTATAGTTTTTATTTTTTATAAATTTTATTATTATTTTTGTTTTCTTGTTATTTTTTTTATTTTAACTTATGTATTATTATTTCTTTACGTTTTTAATTTTTAGTTACAAATTTTTAATTTAATTTATTAATTTTAATTATTAATTGATTTTATAAGTCTAAATATTGAATTAATGGAACTAGCTACACTAGGCAGCTGCAGGACTTGAAATCTTAATTTAACATAAGCATAGTTCCTTACTTACACCAACTTGCCCTATCAAAACGATCTTGTCATAACAATGTATACCCTAACCTAACAAAATAGCTGAACATGTATACTTTAGCACATTATGACCTAACAAAATAACTTAACAAATATACCTTAACATATTATAACCTAACAAAAATAACTTTGAAAATATACCTTAATTCATTATGACCTATCAAAACTGCACATAACCTAACATATCTGACATACTGAACTAGAAATAAATGATAACATTAACAAAGTTACCAACCAGTCAAAAGCAGCTAACCTAACATTGCAAAATAAAACTTAACCTAACATTCTCTTATCTAACAATATCAGTCAAATCATCATCATCTACAGAGTATTTACCATCATATCATTTCTGTTGCATCAGGTTTTAAACACAACTATTATTAATTTCCAAGCGTGTCTAACTAACCCAACTTACCAGAGTCTAAACTTACCCAACATAAGTGATGTCGTTCAAACTAGCAATACCTAAAGTGCCCCAACTTTATGTTCATATGAATGGCCCTGTTCTAGCTTGTACGTGACATCAATTCAGGGTTGGTGTAAAACTCGAGTTTTCTGAAAAAGCCCAACCCACCCACGGGTTCTTTGTCTTTTTTTTTTATTAAAACCCCGAAATAAACGGGTAAAATTGGGCAAAATCGGGCAAAATCAATGGAACTTGACACTTACTATGTTTATATATATATATATATATCATATATATATATAGATTATTATATATGTAATATATTTAGTTACTGGTATAGGTATTTATATTATTAATATAGCATATATATATAATATATTAATATATATATATAATATGAATTACTTATATAGTATATATATATGTATATAACAATAATGTATATTAAATATATATTATTACTCAATATTAGTTAAATAGATTATATATATATTATATATATATTAATACTATAACCAATATATACTATGGCGAGTAATTATACTGTGGTATATACGTAGCATAAATACTAGGAATAATAGCGTAAATTACTATGTTAATATTTTATTATAATATAAGTATATTATTATTATATATAATATATATAGTTTACTATATTTTATATTATATATCGTTTTAAATAATATTCTATAAGTTAGTTAAGTTTAGTATCGTATATATATATATTATAATATATATCATTATATAGTATTATATTATATAATATATATAAATATTATATATATATAGTATATTTATACTAGTATAAATATATAAGTATATTTACATATATACACTATAACGTATTATTATAGTTTTTAGTCTGGCTATATTATACCCAGTTTTACGGTCAAATTAACGGTTTATTATATATATTATATGAAGATATAAATATATATTATTATTATATAGTATATATATATATTCGTAATAGTCGTATATTAATTATATATTATAGTATATATATTAGATTTATTATAAATTTAATATACTGTATATTATGCTATATATACTAATTTTATTTATATATAATATAACATATATATATTATAGTATTAAGATATTTAATATATATGAGGATATATGTATTATTTATTATATATATGATAGTTATAAGTACTAAAAGTATATAATATTTATTAGAGTATACTATGGATATTATACGTACGCGCTCATAAGTATAGTTGATATATTTATAATATATTTATATACTACTTACTACTACTAATACTAGTATATATATACTTATATCATATATATATAAATAGTATAATCACTGTAGTCTACTACTTACGCCTACTATATAGCGACTATATCATAATTATTATATATAGTTATATACAATTATAAAATATATTATATATAAATTACTGTAGTAATTAACTAATGATATTTCATGTATACATATTACATGATTATAGGGTTAAAAGTGATTTTCGAACAAAAATTGAGTTATGTAACGCCGTTGCGTATGATGGATTAAGTTCTTTTTTTCTGTTTGCCAAATTGTTGGTTGCCAGCTAGTGCATTAGGAAGTGTTAAAGCGCTTGCGAATTCTCCGGCAGCTCTCGGCGGTGATCGCGCAGCGACTTTATGATTTTGTCAATGGTGTTCGCAGAAGGTCCGTTAAGGAAAGGTTCATGTGGATTTTCCGAAATGTACTGTCACCTTCAGTTATAGTGGGTGTTTTTGAGCGTGGGAATTGTTTTGGGTTCACTGACAGAGCCTTTCAGCTTAGGGTATCTTAATTTATAGCGACACTCCGATGAACGATTCCCGTATGTCGGAGTAGAAACAATGTACTGTATATTGATAATAATAAAAAATTCAACAGAAGCAAAGAAGCATTATACTGTAAAGCTAGGGATTAGAGGGATACAAGATGGTTGGATTATTTGTGAGAGATTTAAAGCCTTTCCTAAATAACTAGTACATACAGAAAAGATAAAGAAGACCCATGAGAAATAGACAAAGAAGAATTTTATCTTGTCTCATCTCATCCCATTTTATCCCGTCTCATTTGTTTTGATGTATATAGGAGCAAACTCAAAGAATTAGACGTAACCCCTAGATGTGGTTTTTAATTTCTAATGTTTTGATATATTATCAAGGTTGCGGTTGATTGTGACTTAAAGAGACACCCCAACTGCGTGAGGACCACATCCAGTTGGAATCCTCTCCATTAGGTCGTGCCCAACCCTACATCATTTCTATGTTGGTTTTTAAGTAAAATATAGCATAATTGCTTAATCACTTAATCACAGGCACATCACTCCCTTTTTAACTCCAACCACGGATATGGTTTAATGAAAAATTGATTTAAATACATGAAAACGTATGCCTATTAGTCCGTAAACACTTTATCTCATTTTCTTTTGTAAGCCTTAACTCAATTTATTTTCTTTTAAGCTGTCACTTAATAATTTTATAGTCTGATTTATTTTTCAACGAACAATTTAATATCAACAATCTAAATATAGGAATAAAAAACTACAGGTGAATAATGTAAAACTTCACATAACGTAACCCATCTATCTTACTGAATGTTGAATAACAGATGGTCATTACAAAGCACCTTTCTTTCAATCATCTCGGGTATATTTTCTTACTGACATTTTCCTACCAAATTTTTCTTTCATGTCAATTTCTGCTAACATAGTATTTATCTAAACAAAACTTCACGCAATCTTAACAAACTCCAATATAGCATGATTAGTAAATATAATACGAACTAACAGATTAGTTTTAACGTGAACATTCGCTCTACCTATCCAAGTCGGTGGTATCCTATATTTAATGAAAAAAACTAACTACGCATCGCTTAACGGGTCATATCTGCCAAAATAGCTCAATTATCAAGCATTTAGATTAATCGATTGATGTTAACTAACATTGCAGAGGTCTAAAATGATATTTATCGTAATTTAAACATATATAAGCAATTCTTGTTGGCAGTTTGGAGCTTGCAGTTTAGCGAGGAACCGCTAACAGAACACTATGTTATAAAACACGCCTCACAGAAAAAATTAGACTAAAACTTAGTTCGAACGTATGCATACATCAAGTCGGGAGCCAACAATCGTTGTACTTATGAATGGCTTTAAACAAAAGTACCGATAGTTGCGAGTTTTGGACATAACAATCGCTGACTTAGCTTACCTCTATTATGCCCTTCTGGGAAACCGCTCTTCCATCAAATTACTCTTTAATTTTTATATCATTACAATAAAATACAGTAATACAATCATAACAAAGAAATCTATAGTTGAAAATATTAGCAACATCTAACGTCTATTAGTCGTCAGATATGGTTAGTAACTCTTCGATTCTATAATGCTTGAGCAACACTGTTCTCCCTAATCTCGAAGAACTTGCCCGAACGAAATTTGTATTAAAGCATGATTTCATAGTGCAGTGACACTGATCTTATTCTTTAAAAAAACTGTTTTGTTATACATTGACTCAACTATCTTAACTAACAATAGACTCTGAACCTACACCCCCGCGACTTGACGGAGATGTAACGAAGGGATCATGACGTAAGACTGAGAATACGTGCGAGCATCAGTAGAGGTGATCAAAGAGAGGTGAGGGTTTTTGGTATGTAAAAATATGAACATGTGCATATCAACAAATAACTTAACAGCAAAGTTACAACAATGGTAAAAGCATCAACTTACATTAGTTTAAGCCATACTAATCATATATTTAACCCATAAACTATTAAACATAATATACAATATCAGGTGCTTATGTTATCATGTTAACAAACATCCTAACGAATAACCGTTTTATTTAATTGGACTTAAGACGTACCAACTAATTATAGATCGACCACTCATTGCCAGCTATATGCTTGACCCAATTTCGGTTTCGATTCGACTCAGGCTCTGGCTCAGATTCTGATTCTTGCTCCGCTCCGAATCCAATTCATATATGAACTTAACCTTATTTTATAGTTGAAGTCTACAACTCGCCTTAAGTGCATATAAAAACTTTCACCTTTTTTGCTAGCAGGCTGATCCGAAGGTTGCCAGATGGCAGAAATCTGGCTTGTGTTTAGCGATTCTTGCTGATTATTTAGGAATCACGAGGGGCCCTTTCTGATTATCTAGTTTACCGACATCTACTAATGCTTGGCTGCTTTTAATTTTGGCGAGGGTAGTGATAATATATATTATATATATATAACGTCTATTTTTATATATTATATATTAATTGTTATTATAATAGTATTATAATATATATATATATATATAATACTGTTATATATTATAGTATATATATTATATATATATATATATATTAGTATTATTATTGTTAGTAGTATATATATATTGATATTATATTATTAATTGGATTCATATATGATATATTATGAAGTTATTTATATATCAATATATAAGTTATATAATATATTATAATATAATTATAATAAGTAATACACAAACGTATATATATATATATATTAATATATTAATATTATAATTATATATAATAAAGGTATTTTATATTATAAAATATATTAATAGATATATATGAATATTATTTATGATATTATATATTATATATTATATATAATACTATATGATATTATATATATATACTATATTATATATATATATATATTTCAGGCTTGGGTTCAAGTAATTTTGTCAAGTAATAGACATTGTAGTCCAAGTACTCGTAGATTATTACAAGTACAGAGTACCAAAGTACAAGTTGCTCTAATGAATTTGTTCAAAGTAAGAGGAGTACAAGTACAAGTCACTGGTCAAAGTACAAGTCAAGTACAGTAACTTTTATGAAATCTTGCATATATATATAATTATATACTATTATTATATATATATATATATATAATATATATAGTTATATTATATAATATATTATATTATATAGTAATAATATATTGTTATTATCATCATCATCATCATCATCACCACCTTCTCATGCACTAGAAACAGAAAAGGTCGCGTGAACATGGCACCAGAAACAGAAATAGTAGAAGAATATGAGAGACAAGTTGAAAAGAAAGCTCAGCCTTACCGGCCGCCTTTAAATATTTTTAGTGAGAACTCGTCGAGTCAGAAAATCGCATCCTAGAGCTTCACGGGACCGCGACCGGACCCTCCCTATGGATCTCGTTCAACGATGGGGTTCATCACCTTGTCCAGCTGAGCTACAACATACCCCTCGACAAAACCGCCATTCACTCTATTATGCAACTTTCTTCTTGCCTCTGCCAAACACTCAAACATTTCTCTCCTCCGGCATTCCTTGCTGAATCAATCCACTTTTCTCCGGTCCCAGCCGGTTGATTCCCATGTCACTCACCACTATAGCTCCGTTTTAACCTCAACACGACGTGGATCTTCTCTTTTTCACATGACAAAAATCTTAACGTACTTTCATTTATACTCCTCCTTTACCCTTTTCTTTCCACTACGAAACGCTGTGATCCATACGTTAACGGATGATGGCTCAGTTCGCCAATTTTATATTCAACTGTTTTCAGCATCGCAGTAACCAACTCACCCTAACGATTGTACTATGTTGAACAACAGGTCTACTCGTGTGTGAAGATAGAGGTACCAGATCGTACGCCTTCGGCAGACATGTATAGGTCTCACTACTTCATCGAAAGCTATAACACATTTTTCGACCATACAGAATGAAAGAAGACACACATCTTAAGTAGGCAGGCGGTGGCTCGGCTACGCGCACGCATCTTTGGACTTATAGTCGTTGTGAGCATCTAACACGTATTTAGAATGTGCAAGATATGCTCGGAGATCACTGGGTTCCTAGCCTAGATGCTCGGTCGAACTGCAACTTTCCTATAAACCTACTGCTAATCCCATAACTCCTTTTTCATCTAGAAATTTGTCTTAAATACTCTGTAAACTCAGGCACAGATTTTTTCCAACTTGCTCACCTTCTAAAACATAAACTTTCAACGAGGATGTCCCTACTCACATACATAACCTTAACTCTTATCTAAGTTTATCTTTCGAAACCCGTCATTTACCACCTAAACCAAATCTGTCTACCAATGCCTCGTCCAAGATCTTCAGATTGCGATACACAAAACAATATCCGCATCTAATAGGTAGGGCACCTCCACTTTTGTTTCATTCTCCATCATTTCTCTATATCTCATCGCCTGCACAACCTCACCTCTAATTTTTTCATACCCTAAGCCATATACAAATTGAATACCACGGAGACATAAAACATCCCCTGCTCACATGTGGCTATTAATATTAAAATAATCACTTTCGATCTATTTATTCTTACACACGATTCACTATCGTCATACATAGTTTTGATTCATTCAGAAGCTTACCACAACACCATATTCACTAAAAACTGCCATAGAGCTTCCCTATTAAGTCCTATCGTAACGCCTGTTGCAACACATAAAACTAATACAATTACTTGTCTTCTCCTCCTCGTGACCTTTTCCAATCTTTGTTTCAATGTAAAGATTGGGTCCACACATCCTCTAAACCACTTCTAAACGCACATTATTCTTCACCAATCAGTCTTTCAGTCACGCGACGCATTCTTTCGACCAAAATACCAGCATATTGCTTCCCTACAACACTCAATAACTTAATTCGCTATAATCCTACAGTTTACTTATCACTACTTATATAAGGGTACCAATTATTGCTCTCCACTCCGACTACTCGGTACTATAACTCCTCATGAGCGCTTTGTCTACCCATTTTCAACCCCAAGTCAAATAACATCTGCCTATACTATTTTTATGGAGTTGACACAAAATTTTATTCTTTCATTCCTCATATTTTTAAACTCACTGTAATTAGAACACTTTTTTTGTACCCTTATTCAAAATTTCGTCATCTTAAGTTACATTTAACAAAGAATTGGATTCCTGAGACATTATTTCGTGAAGAATTGTGGTGTCCAAGAATTTATAAGTTGACAACTTTTCGAAAATTACTTTCAGCAAAATTTAAAGACAAATCAAAGGCTAAATTAACAGCTCCTAAGGATTTTTTGTAAATGAGGTTGCCTTTTGGGGAAAATCAGTTACAAATTCGACGCATAATTGACGTGGTTTTAAAAAACAAGCTTTACAGTACAGTTTAATTTAGATTTAGATTTTAGAGTGAAAACAAATAGGGAAAATATTTTAAATTTAAAGATAAACTTCCTTTACCTTGAGGATCATCAGTAATATATCATTGACAGTTGCGGTGACTGCGATGCACCCATAGGAAAGACAATATGAAGCCTTTCCCTACGTATTGCTGAGCATAAAGTATTTTATTTTAGAACTCTAGACCATTTAACATGCATCTCCCGCATTTCAGATATAATGCTCATTAACTTCAGAAAAACGACATATAGCAGATACGAATTTGGGATATTGCCCCAACTGAGGAACCCGATCTTCAGTTGTTTAGAATCCTTGTATATTTGGCATCTAAAACCGACCTTAAATGAAAATCTGAAGTTTTAACAGTTTTAAATACCTGAAGTGAGGTTTTGTTTTAATCATGAACTCTTAACATTATTATTATTGTCATATTTATTATAATTTGTTTTATTTATTTCAACTTATATTAATTATTAACTTTTAATAATTCTTATATAATATTTGTGTTAAAATTTTATCATAATATTGTAAGTCTTGAAAATTGGAAGAGAACGATTCTTGCCCGAAACTAGTCGGCTAATAAATTATTTGAATAATGTTGTCGCAAATTCTTTTTGGCTATATCTCGCTATTATTATAATATAATAATATTATAATATATATATCATATAGTTATATATATATATATATATATATATATATATATATATATATATATATATATATATTATATATATATATTATGTTTATTATAACTATTATATATATATATATCTATATATATATCATATAGCTATATATATATAATATATATATATATAGGTATAAGATTACTATATATATATATGAGATATAGTTATCTGTATAGTGTAGTTGATCCACAGTTCAAACAGCGTAAATGGAAATATTATTATTAGAAGTACATAAGAAATAATAATATCAATATGTACGAAATAAAAAACAAAAAAACATGTGGCAAGTTAACATTGTCCAAAGTTACTCTGCAAGTACTTTGCAAGATTTTTCAAGGTACAAGGAGGTGCGAAGACAACGTTACATGAGTACAGAATAATTGGGCGTGGTTTTTAGAAACTGCAAGTCAAGTACTACGTCTTCCAAAAAATGTACTTTAGTCCAAGTACAAGTACAAATACTTGTACTTGAACCAAGCCTGATATATATATATTAGATTTTGTATTTTGTATTATATAATTATATAATATTACTATTATAGTATGTATATATTATATATATATATATAATTATAGTTATAAGTATAATAATAATAGTAATATATTATATTATTTAACATATATAATATAATTATATATATATTATATATATAATATTACTATTATGATATATATATATATGATATATTAGTATATAATATAGATACTCATAATAATAGTATTTTAAATTATAATATAATATATGTAGTAGAGGAAGAGGCCAATTGTGTAGTGACACGAGTGTTGGGAGTTATCTATTCTTCTTTCTCCACTTGCAGGTCAAGTTGGTGTTGTAGAGGGCTTGTAGTTATCTCTTCTGTTTGTTCCTCCACTGCACATGTAATAGTTAATGGTTGTTCATTGGTTTGGCTCCTCGTACTTGGCTTCGTTTATACGTTGAGGAATCTAAGTATATACAGGAACTCGGAATCTCACCTTTCTCTGTTGAAGCCTCATTATTCATGCAATAGGAAGCTAATACGGTTACGCTTTTGATTGGTACTTTCCGAGCTATATAAACCAGCCATATAAGTCTAAGAACTCTTTTTGTAATTACGTTTATAGTGGGAGAGTAAAAGCTTTATTTTTGTTTATTGATTAGAATTTTCATTTTGATTATATTCAAACGAGTCGCTGAGCTATAATTACGCGAAAAATATTTTTTACATTTTTTTGTTGCACCTTTACGTCTGCTGACCGCAACCGAGTTAAGTTTTTCCTCTGAGTAAAGGAGAGGAGAGGAGGAGAGACGAGAGAGAGGAGAGAGAGAGGAGAGAGAAGAAGAGAGAGGCGAGAGAGAGAGAGAGTTAGAGAGAGAGAGAGAGAGAGATGAGAGAAGAGAAGAGAGAGAAGAGAGAGAGGAAGAGAGAGAGGAGAAGAGAGAGAGAGAAGAGAGAGAGAGGAGAGAGAGAGAGAGAGAGACGTGAGGTATGAAGACAGAGGAAGAGAGGACAAGAGAGACGAAGCAAAGAAAGAGGAAGGAAACCAAGGTAGAGAAGAGAGTAGAAGAGTAGAGAGAGACCAGAGGACAGCGAGACAGAGACAGAGACAGAGGGTACATGAGAGCGAGAGCAGGGACAAGAGACAAGAGACAAGAGACAGGAGACAGAGACAGGTAGTTAGGCAATAATAAAGAGGCAGCAGAACTCATAATTGATTATCTGTGTTACACAAAATAGAAAGTTATTTCAATAAGATATTAAAAGATAATAGAAATATTTACTAAATAAATCTAGTAAATTTGTGTATTACGCTAGAATTACCTATTGTAGTATCTTATTACTAATGTGATTTGGATGTTTCTAACATATAGGTTACTACATGTATTTTATAAGCAGAAAGTTTAAAATCTAAATTTTAAAATATTATGGAAATACATTTTTTTTGTCAATATTAATTTAAGAATATACAACTCCGACACACACCACACCACACACACACACACTCACTTTCTATGGTCCGGAACACAAGTGGCGTGACGAGGGCGAATGGGTCAGGACGACAATCAAGAAGTTCGGTGGAATGGACGGAGGTTGCGAGGGAGGATTACAATATTTGGATATTGCTTATATTATTATTAATATAATAATATATATATATATATATATATATATAGTAGTTAATATATAATATATATATAATATATATATATATATATATATATATAATATATAAATAGTTTTATACATATATGTATTATATATATATACTATATATATTTATATTATAATATATTATTAATTATATATTATATAATATTATATATATATATATAATATATTTATAATATAATATTTATACTATTTTATATTATATATATTAGTATAGTATATATTATATATATACTTATATATATATGTATATATATATATAGTTATTTATATACTATACGTTATTATATAATATATATATTATTATATATTATAATAATATATATACTATATATTAGTACATATATATTATTATGATAGTATACTTAGTACTATAATATTTATAAAGTACGGTAGTTACGTACGTATACCTAGGCACTAGATAGTTCCGCTAATATATCTAATTATATATATGATTACTAAATATATTTAAATATATATGATATTATTATATAGTATATATATATATAGTCATAGATATATGCGCTATAAATTCAGATGTATATATAAATAATATATATAAGGTATATATTAATAATTAAGTAATATTTATTATATATATTTATATATAATAGTTATATTATTTATCTATAATCATATATATATAATATATAAGTATTATGCTATGATAAATATAGGTATATACGTATATAGTTATATATATTAGTATATTATATATAATATTCATATATATATTATATAGTATATTAATATATATATTATATGTGTGTGTGTGGTGTGGTGTGTGCGTGTGTGTGCTGTAGCGTGTGTGAGTGTGTGTGTGTGTGTGTGTGTGTGTGTGTGTGTGTGCTGTAAGAGGCTGCTTTATACAATGATTTACTTTTGTAAAATTCGAAGTATTGTACAATTCCACGAATTTTTTTTAGCTTTTGGCTATTTTAATTTTGAAGTCAATTTACTATATTAAAGATACTGTGTTCCTTTTCATTCTGCTTTTTTTCCCTTTTGTTCTTTGTTTCTTTTTGCAAATTTATAATTCCAGTCTGCTGACACCTTTTTGTATTTCCGGTCTGAGGATTTCTCTTTGATTTTCATCACCTTAGCCTACTAGTTTTGTGTCAATTCATTATTTATCGTTTAATAAAGACAATTTTTTAGTTTTTATTTTTTAGTTTTTCCTTTTTTTCCCATTTTCTATTTTTTATTTATATTACCTATTAAAAACGAACTTCTTTTTCTTTTTCTTTTTTTTCTTCTTCTTCTTCTTCTTCTTCTTCTTCTTCTTCTTCTTCTTCTTCTTCTGTCTGTCTGTCTGTTCTATATTGCTTCTTCTCTTTTCTTCTTCTTCTGTCTTCTTCTTCTTCTTCTTCTTCTTCTTCTTCTTCTTCTTCTTCTTATTATTATTATTATTATTATTATTATTATTATTATTATTATTATTATTATTATTATTATTATTATTATTATTATTATTATTATTATTATTATTCTTATTATCTATTATATCATTCTTCTTCTTCTATTGCTTTTGTTGTTGTTGTCCTTGCTCTTTTCATTCTTCTTCTTTCTTTCTTACTTCTTCTTTCCCTTCTTGCTTTTTTATATATATTTGAGTTTGGGAGGGTATTCTGTCTTATATTATTATTCTCATTATTACCGTAGATTTGATGTCTTGATTTTTATTTATTTCATATATTATTTTAAATTATTATTATATAATTATCATTATTGGTAAGTATTATTATTATTAATTAGTTATTGATTAATTATTTTATTATTCATTTATTAATTATTTGTGTGTGTATATTATTATTTATTATTATTATTATTATTATTAATTTTTTTTAGACTCTATTATTATTTTATCTACGAGATCGAGAGACATTATGGAATTCTGATTGTTAAAAACGAATTTTCTTCTTCTTCTTGCTTTTCTTCTATCTTCTTGTATATCACTAAGTACTGTTACGTTTCTTCTAACTCTTCTGCGTTCTTCTTCTTTTTCTTTTTCTTTTTTCTTTTTTCGCTTTTTCTTGTCTTTCTTTTCTTTATTTCTTTTTCTCTTCTTACACCTTTTTTCCATTTTTAAATTTTGTTTCTTTGTTCTTTTTCTTTTTCATTTTCATGTTCATGTTATTTTTTCTTATTATTTATGCGTCGAACAAAACTGTTTACTTTTTCCTTCTTCCCTTCCTCCTCCTTCTTCTCTTCTTTCTTCTTTCTACTTTCTTCTTTCTTCTTTTATTTTTCTCTTCTTCTTCTTATTCTTTCTTTCTTCTTCTTTCTTCTTTTCTTCTGTCTTTCTTCTTCTTCTTACTTCTTCTTGCTCTTCTTTATTTTCGCTTTCTGTTCTATTTTTCTTGATTATTATTTATTATTATTACTATTAATTTATTATTTTACTTGTTTTATTACTATTTTAATTTTAAATTATTATTATTATTATTATTATTATTATTATTATTATTATTATTATTATTATCATTATTATTATTATTAATTATTATTATTATTATTATTATTCTGTCTTCTTCTTCTGTTCGAAGACTTATACCAAGAATTTAAGAGGTAATGTCATACGACAACATCTACGTGAAATTAGATATAACATTCTTGAGACAAGAAATATTGAGATAAATTAATAGAAGTTCTTCAAACTTCTAAAATAAATTTATTTGGCAATATCGATTTCAGGAATTCTTTGGATCTGCCGTTTTGGAAATTCAGGAGTAAGTAGGGCCATAAACTTTCATCATAAACGATTCTTTCTACATTTTTATCAAAGAATTTCTTCATTTACGATGTAAATTGAGCAAGTGATAATAGTTTCTCGTATTAGAACGAGAAATTTTGATTGTTCAAGGAAGAAGTTGGAAAAAATACGGCAAAGGAAGCTAGTGCTTTGAAACTTCAATTCACTCGATTTTTAATTTTATTAAAACATGAGATTTAGGAACGTGACCTAGATTAGAAGTAAGACTCAACGAACTATTGAGATCATTTGGTATGTTAAGGTAACAACTTAAAATGACATGTTGAGGGGTCCGAACTTATTACTGTTTGATGTTCCCGCTTAGACATAATCTGTTTCCTAAGACGTTGATCTAATACAACTGTAGTAGATGTGATAATCCAAAAACAAATTTTCCTGACACTTGTAAGTCTATGATGTTGATGCTTGAAACAGTTTCTGTTCTAGATGAGCTTACTCATAAGGCTTATGAATATGTTATTGAATAACTGTTATAAAATACGCTTTGCATATTTCACCTGCATAGAACATTATCTGTTCTACTGAGACAGGTAAGTTTTAAAAGTCGATCACGGTATACATGGGGAGAGTTAAATATGTGTAGACGGAATGAGATTTTGAACCACTGCGTAGAGAACTGAAAATATTCCCCAAATTTTTTTTTTTAGAACTGTAGCTGGAACTATTCTGAATTATGTGATAATATGTTTTTCTGTACTGAGTTAAGATAAACTATCATCTCAGTATGTAATTGACAGTCGGACACATCCAACAAAAACAAAAATACTCAACATAATATGATGTTTGTTCCTTAGTAGCAGATCTGCTCTAAGTTACATTGAATAGTTAAAATGAGATAGTTATTTCAAAAATTCATAACAGATTTGTTTTAAAATATGGAATATGCATCAGTCAAATTAAATAACCAATAGATAGACTTTAACGCAGACTAAATAGTCGGAGGGTTCTTTCTGGTTTTATTGGCTTTCGCCTTCTTCTTCATTCGTTCTTCTTCTTTAGGCGCTTCTTACTTCTTGTTCTTCTTCTTTCTTCTTCTTCTTCTTCTATCTTTTTTCTTTTTCTTTTTTCTTTTTTTTTTCTTTTTTCTTTTTCTTTTTTCTTTTTCTTTTTTCTCTTTTCTTTATTCTTTTTTCTTTTCTTCTTTTTCTTTTTCTTTTCCTTTTTTCTTTTTCTTTTTCTTTTTATTTTCTTTTTCTTCGTTTGCTTTTTCATATATATATATATATATATATATATTATTATAAATATATATTATATTATATTGTATATATATAATAATATATTATATATATTAATAATATATATATATATAGTAGAGGTGTAAGCGGGTGGTGATTTTTCTATCCGCGGATTGCGGATGCCGATAGCGGATAGTTAAGTTTTTTAGAGTCTTAGCAGCAAGTACTTCATAAATGTTGTTAACGTAAATTATATATATAATTATCTATATTATATATATATAGTATATATTAGTATATATATATTATTATATATTATATATATATATTATATATATATATAATTATATAATATTTACATATATATATTCTTATATATATATATATATATATTAACTATATATATTATTATATATATATTATTATATATATATATATATAGATATATATATATAAATCAATATATATATATATATATATATATATTATTATATATATATATAATATATAATATAATTATAATCTATTATATATATATATATATTTTATATTTTCTTAGCCCGAGGCAGATGCTAATGCCAGGCCTCGGAGAAGGTGGTCGTGATCGCAGTATGCGCCCTTCTAACTTTCGGCGAAATTGAATGAATCGTATGGGTAAATGGAATGTCAGAGGAATAAATGTTAGGAGAAGAGGAGAGAGGTGGATGTTATGTATTTAGAAAGGGCAAATTTTGATTTGCTCGCTGTGACTGAATCAAAGATGAAAGGAAAGAGGTGAAGTGAGTGGTTGTGATGTGAAATGTGTGCGTATTGGTTGGTGTGGAAGAGAATGAGAGGAGAAGGAAGGAGTTGCAATTTTGCATCGTGTGACTGTGGTAACCATGAAGCTATGGTAACTTGATTGGTGTGAGTCTAGATTCTACATCGTTAATTTATAGATTTTGAAGAAGGTGCTAAAGGGGTTATGCGGTCGGTGGGTTGTGAATAAGGCGTATGGTTTCATCTGAGGGAAACTCTGAAGAGAGGTACGGCATTTTTGGGATAATCTGATGATAGTTGTTGGATGGGGTGAGGTTAAGGAGCTTCAGGATTGATGTTTTGGGGGACTGAATGGTTGGATAGGTGATCAAAAAAAAGGGATGGTATAACAGTGGTTTTGGGGTGTCGGGGGAGAAAATGAGAGTGGTAGGAGGTGATTGATTTCTGTGAAGAGAGAGGTATGTGTGGTAGTAATACTTTCTTAACACCAAGAGTAATCATAAAGTAATACTAGAGTCTGGTGTTACGGTAGAGATGTATGAAGTGAAAGTTGATTGATTTTATGTGTTGGTGAAGAAGGAGATGTTCAGTATGTGTTGGATGTTAATCAGTTAGGGGTTTAGGAATGGATTATCGGATCATTATGTTGTTCCATGTAGATTAAGTTAGTGGGGCGTTGGATGGAGAGGAAGGTGTGAAGAAAAGTGGGTAGAATTAAGAGTGACGAGTTAAGGTGTGCAAGATAATAAAGGTAAGTCATGCTAGAGCGCGCTCGCTAGTAAAATCGGTGTGAATGTGACAAGCTTGATACGAGGCAAATCTGGGGGCAAATGAAGGAAGCAATTGTTAGTGTGCAAGTGTAGTGTGGGTGTGCTGCTAAAGTAGGAAGTAAGAATGTTACTAAAGCGAATGGTGGAATGAAGAGGTGATGAAGCGTTTAAAGGTAAAAGAAGCGTGGTTGAATGGGTACTAAGAGCAAATGATGAAGATTCCAAAAGAAAGATTAGCTTGAATTATTAGGAGGCAAACAAGAAAGTACTAAAAGGTTTATACGTAGGAGAAAAAGAGGTAAATTGTGAACAGTTTGGAAGAGGATGGAAATGAGGACATCAAGGCAATAGGAAGGCTCTTCTGAAGGAAGGCGAAAGGTTATAGAATGAGAAATACGGGGAATCTGCTTAGAATAATGAATAGGGATAGGTGCTTTTGTAACTGTGAAATGGATGTGAGGGGAGATGTGGAAAGACTTCGAAAATTGCACAATATTAACAGTAAATGATGAGGTGTTAGTGAATGTTTGTGGTTTTGATGGTGCAAAGAAGGAATAGGTATTTATGGGGATGAGGTTATTAGTAACGGTAGGAGGTAATGGGTAGGGTGAGCAAAGTTGAAGAATGGTAGAATTGCAGTATAGATGAAATTACATAGTGAATGGATCGCAAGGAGCGGAGGCGAGATTTGGTGATTGATTGGTTTGGGGTTGTGTAATAAAGGCGTTTATGGAGGGTATAGTGTCAAGGGATTGGAGGAGAGCAGGGTGAATTTAGCTTTGTTAAGGGTAAGGGAGAAAAGGGAACTGTAAGAGAAATTAAGTAGGGGACTATTTATTGAGTGTTACTGTGGGAGGGTATATGCTGGGTTTTTGGTCGAAAGGTGCGTTCGGTGCTGAGGGACTGGTTGGTTAGAAAACAAGGTGGTTTAGGAGTGGTAGAGGATGTGTGGATCAAAATCTTTAACATTAACAAATGATTGAGAAAATGGCAGAGAAGAATAAATTGTATTTAGGTTTTATGGATTTGCACAGGCGTTGATAGAGGTTAAATAGGGAAGCGTTTATGGCAGGTGTTTAGTGTGATTAATGGTGTTGGTGTAGGCGCTTCTGAAGGAACAAAAGTATGTATGCGATAGTGAAGGTGTGTAGGAATAATGGTGTCAATGGTGATGGTTTAGGATTAATAGCGGACGATTAACAGGTTGTGTTATGTCTCCTTGGTTATTTCAATTTGGTATATGGATGGGGTTTGCAGAAAGCAAATTAGAAATGGGGAGTGGCAGGAAATGGTGTTAGAATGGTGGAGAATGGATTGAGTGGAGGGTGCCCTACTATTAAGATGCGGATGATTTGGTTCTGTGTGGCGCATCTGAAGAGAGTTTGAGAGGATATGAAGAGAGATTTGGCAGGGTATGTGAAAGGAGGGGCTTTGCAAGTAAAACGTGAGATAAGAGTAAGAGTTACTGGTTGTGGTTGAGTGACTTAGAATCCGCGACGGTAAACTCGCTCAGTGTGAAGGTTTATGTTAGATTTTTGGCTGGCTTATTAACGGCAACAACGGAGACGATGAAAAAAAGTGTCTGAAGTTTCAACTTATATTTAAGGAGTAGATATAGGTAGTAAGCTGGAATGAGAAAGGGAACCGAGACAGTTATGCATGCAGAGGAGATGTGGAAGGGTGGGAGATAACACAGAGTAGTGGAAAGCGTTGATCGATATAGACTAAGTGGCTGAGTGCATTAAATCGTTAGTGAATGCAAGAAGGGGACTAAGTCTTGAGTGTGCTAGGGTCTTACTGAGGGTATGTTGTTACCTGTGGTTATCTTGTATGCGTAGTGAGAACTATGGATCTTGGAATAGTTAGTAATGAAGACTAACGTTCATGCTGTTTCAGAGATGGATCTTAGGGGTGAATCGGTGGTCTGAAGGAAAGATGGGTGTGAGGGATGAGCGAGAACGAAAATTAGGAAGACATTACATGAGAGGAGGATATAAGTATGTAGAGAGTGGGCTGTGGTGTGGAAGGGGGTAGAATGTATGAAATATTGAAAAGTCATATGAGTTGAGATCGTTCTGGTCAATGAGGAAGTAGGAAAGGATGAATGCTAGTAGGTTCCGACCACAGATGTACAAAGGAGATATTATTTGGCGGACGAGAATAAGACAATGGTTATAACGGTGTATGGATAGGGGGTTGAGTGTGTTGGGACGCGGGAGGATCTAATCAGATATGACAGAGGCTGGCGAGGCTGAAGAGGAAGAGTGGACTTTGAGAGTCGGTTGAACCGCCGAATGTCTGAAGGAGAGACATGTGAGTTTAGAGCAAGAGGGCGAGATAAAAGGTGCATGATAGGAGAGAATGGCGAGGGGTTTGCTTATGGGGGCCATTGGGTTGTGGCCCACTGGGCCGTGGGATGAACCCTTACGCATTGACGATTTACCACTAGGTGAGGTGTCGCCGTCGCTCGGTGCCTCCCACATCGATAGCTCTAGGGTGATTTCTTCTGTGGACGAAGCCCTCACTAAAGTTAATCGGTACAGAGGGGGCGTAAGCTGGTGGGGCTTTACATTTTGTCCCGCCCCCCGCCGGTTCTTTTGTCATGTTCTCCTACTGGCTTTTCTTCTTTTCTACGAGTTCCGGGGATGTGTCACAAGACAACCATTACAGCATGTATCACCCAACTATGGGAGAAAAGAGGAAGGAGAAGAAAGAAAAGAAGAAACGCACGGATTTGTTGATATATTAGTATTTTATAATATTATATCATAGTATATACTATATACATATAGAATATATATATATATCATATATATATAATATGTAATATATATTTATATCTTTTATATTATTTATATATATTAGTATATATAGTCATTTATATATATAGTATATAGGTGATATAATATACTATATATATGATAGTATATATATATTTATTAGTATAGTAATATATATATATATATAATATAGTAGTAGATATATCATAGAAATATATATATAGCGTATCTATATATATATATATTATATAATATATAATATATTAATATTATATAGTATATATACTATATATATTAGTAATAGTTATATATATATATATATTTATGTAATATATATAATATATTTAATATATATAGTATTATATATATATATTATATGCCTATATATATAGGCCTATATAATACGGTTTTAGTATATCATAGTAGTATATATATATATATATATATACTATATATATATAAGTATATATATATCAAATATATATATATACCTCTGACGTTGCTGGGAAGTCGCCATTAAATGGAAAGGATGAGAAGAAAAACAGAAGAAAAAGGCCGAAGGAATTAGGAGAGGATTAAAAATTCAGATGAAGTGTTCATCCTCTGATAAGGAAAAGAACATCTTACATCTTAAAGGAGGAGATGAATTGGGAAATGGATCAAGACGGGCTTTGACACGAATGAGCTTTCATAAAAAGAAACACCTAAATCAGTTAACAATTTAACTGTTGAACAAATAATTACGAAATTAGATAACTAAGAAATATTATTAACACTTTAAGTTTGGTGTGATGAATCAAAATGTAACAAATTAGGGCGTTTTGGAAACAACAGTTGCTGGTTATTTTTCAAAGAGTGAATTATTATAGATGAGAGATGGTAACTTTGCGGCCCGGCAGTTCTTTATGAAAGAATTAGTGCTTCTACGTCTGAGAAGATGATTAAGGCAGACAGGGCATAGCAACCCGGCATTTAACATTACTTGCTTAGAACTATCTAAAGACGGACAGATCGGGGGCGCTATTATGGCCGCTTAGAGAGATGCACATACGTTTCTATCAATGAGGGGCTCGTGGGAAAGGAAGTTTTCGTATGCGTGAGAAATAAGGGAGAAAGATGCTAATGGATGGGTAAAGTGCACTCGAAGGAGCGAATCCTTCATACTCTACCGATATAGAACAAATTAGACTCAAGGACTTGCAATGGAAACCATTGCGCCCAGAAGCAAATATTTTTCTAGAGTGCTCATGAGATAAGTGTTCATCGGATGGCAGACAAGAGCGAGAGATGGCTGGTCTAACTGCACGGGAAAGGGGGCAAATGAACCCTATATGCTGTGAGATGGTAGACAGTAATAATATTAAGTATACCTAGTAGGGTACGGTAGAATATATCTGTCTTAGTATCCTAGTAATGTTATATACTCATCACTATTATTAGTACCGACGTTTGTACATTATAGATAAGGCACGTATATAAGGTATTTTTTAAGTACGATATTTATATATAGTTTATATATACTAGTTTAGTAATATATTACCTTAGTACGCTCTATTATATATAGTATAATATAGTGACTTAGTATATAGTAGTAGTAAATAGTAATAATATTACTATAAATATATATATAGTAATAAATATAAATAATATATAAATTAATATAGGCCAGGATATCTAATCTAGCGCGTGACATTCTTATACGAGATGTTGAACGAAGTCATTTCTGATACCGGAGGGAATTTTGATAAGAAAACACGAATTTCTGGGCTTTATTCGTGTATTACTATGCAATTTCTTATTATCTTATTAGTCATTTTGTTCTTGTTACTGATATTTTTTACGAAAATATGACGACAAAGATGTAATTAATAGTTTTTTATTATTAATGTGACATTGTATGTTTTATGAGTTTTATATTATTGCATTTCATTATTATTAATATATTATATATTCATTATTAATGTGAGATTATTGATATATTAGTAATGATTTCTATTGTATTATTCTTATATAATAGGAAGCTTATGTAATAATTTTTTTTCTAGAGTTCTTTCATTTTAATTATTTGGATTCTTCGATAGTATTGAACTGCGGACATAATCTTTCATATTCATTACTTCAAAGAAACTCGAACCCACACAATCTTCCATATTCATTTCTTCAAAGAAACCACTCGCTCAGTTGGTTGGCGGTGGACGGGGGGATGAATATAGAGGGGGGGGCCGAAGGCCCACCCCAGATTGTAAATAAATACAAATGTAATAAGAACATAAATATATATATATTATTCGATGTGCACGAAGTATGTGTTTCTATAACACGAACTTAACGTATACACTTCGCATCAAATTGTATAAGCATGAAATAAATAAGACTATAGAACGGGACTAAGCTACTGATATATTGTTTATAAGACTGATTTGGTGTGAAGGCTCAATCAAGAAGAAGATATACTGTTACAGTTGTCTTTCGATAATTTTATGTCTGATATATTTAGTTAGAGATTGTGTAGCATTGAATGCAGTATTGTGTAAGCTGTCTCTAAAGGACTCCGTATATAAGTACCTATCCGTGCAAAATTACGTTATACGTAGGTGCTTTCTATTCTGGATATTTTCGCGTTCGCGTGAGATGCTTCAAGCACATCGTATATCAATAAGCATATAGATATGAAGACGAGATAGATAGGTTCACACGAGGTTTAATTATGTTACCACATCAACAGTAAGTAATCAGCTGATCCTATTCTTTAATACGATGTACTATAAAGTGCTGAGATATAGATACTTATATAAGATATCTAGTATATATATGGAATATATATATATATTAGTATTATATAGTAATGAGGAGATGTAGTAGTACTACTAACATCGTTCGTATAGTAGTATATATAATATTCACTATATATATTATATAGTTATATAGTATATATATACTATAAATATAGTAGCCTATATATATAGTATATATAATATATCTATAATTATATATATATATATATATATATAATATATATTATAATATAATTAAATGTTATACTATGTTAAATAATATCTATTAATATATATATAAATATATATCTATGAATATATAGATATATAATATTATAATTCTATATATATATAATATATATATTCCTATCAATATTAAAAAAACATAGATAGAATAATATAACCTTAATGAGTTAATATGATATAGTATTAGTATATATACATATATAGCTATATACATGAAAAATATTTCAGTAATATTATATATATATATAACGTATATAGTATATAATATATTATATATCGTCATATATATATATTATATATATGTATTATATATAATATACTATTTAATACTATATATATATATATATATATTATATATACTATATATAATAACCCTCATATATATATATATATATATTATATATATATTATATATATAACTATATATATATTATATACGTGTTACCAGATTGCGGAACGTGGACCAAACTCTTTTGCACTCCCACCTATTGGAAACAGGTATCATATATAATAATATTGAATTAATAATTTTCAAATTATGCTTCAAAACTAAAGCTTCTGAGACTTTCATGGAAGAGTTTGCTTTTCTTTTCTTTGTAAATGAGATCTGCGGCCGCTGAAAAGACGCTCACTAGCTACACTTGTTGAAGGGCACGCTAAGTATTCCCTGGCGAGTTCTGCAAGATGTAGAAAACTGTTATAATTATCACGCAATCAAACCAATAGATCTTAATCCGATTCCAATAGTTTTCGCTTTTGATAATCTTCGATCAATGAGAGTGTCTTTAAACACCTCTGAACAAGACTCTTCTTCGCTGCTAGAAGGAAAAAGAACTTTCATGGATTCAGCAATGGTTTCGCTAACCAGATGGTAAATGTGTGTTTTTTTTCTGTAATTTTATCCTTTTTTATTGGCCTCTGGTGAATTTTTGTAGAACCTTAGCAGGCATGTTCATCACATAGGCCATACTAGAATAATTTTAACCTTGCCTGTGAAACACGTGGTTCAAAAAATTTGGTTTTATATCTAGGATCCAGAAAAGTTGCTATTGGACATGCGTTATCGTTTTGCAGAATTTGAAATCTATTATCTATCTCGCAGCAGGATTGTTTTCTGTCATCTTTGACAGTCTTGTTACTTTTTAATGCAGTTTTAGTGCACTGCTTTCATCGTTGCAACTAGTGGAATCCTGTCTGACAAACAAGAACTTTCTGAGTTAATGGTCTTAGTTACCTCTTCATAATACAATTACCCAAAATCGCAGTATCATGCACCTATCGGCGTTCATTGCAGTTATGCTTGCGTTCATCGCTTGCGTTCAGCAAGATTTTGAGGTAACATTTAGTCTCATAACTCATAAATGATACTATCCGCTATCCGCTCAAAGAAAATGCGGATGCGGATGCGAATGCGGATGCGGATGCGGATAGAGAAAAATGATGCTGATATCCGCAAATGCGGATGTGGATGCAAGATATCCGCTACAACCTCTATATTGTATATATATAATATACTATAATATATATAATATATATATTATTATATTATTAGTATATATAGGTATAAATATTTATAATAATATATATTATATATATAAATTATAAAATTACTATATATATATTTTGACATATATTGTAGACCACATCCCTGCAAAATAAATTTAGTTATTGGCAATGGTGGTAATCGAGTTTTTTATTGGTTGAGGTAAAGCAAAAATTAAAAATTGAATATTGCTATAGATGCAAATAGTTTTTACAACTTAGAACATATGCGGAACTCCAAATTGATTTAAGTATACTACTTAGGAGTACAAATTTATAGATATAATATAGCATATAGTATATATATTGATATTTTTAATAATAATAGTAATTAATATATTTGATCAATTAAGATATAATAGTATTAATCTATTTGTATTATATAGTATAATATTATATTATAAGTAGTAAGTAATAGTAGATATATATATGTATACAAGTTTATATGTTGATAGGTCAGATTATTTTTTATCGATGCTGGACTGAGACCATATGCTAGGGACTCAGGCGAGCTCCTGCAGTAAAACAATTGATATATTTGGAATCGCAGGAATGTCTAAGGATGGGATTATAACTTTTATTTTTTTTTATAAATTATTTCCCCCCATTTAGGGGACTCGAGCGGGGGGACAGGGGGGGGGGACGTTTCATTACCGATCCGCGAAGGATGGATACGGAAGGAAGCCCGCGACAACCAAAGACCAAAGAGCGGGGGTTTCCGGAGACCCTTCCGGAGGTGGGGGGGGGGGGGGATTAGTCCCCCCGTCGTCCCCGGAGGCGATAGACCCGACTCCTGCATCCTTTGCGGTTACCTTGGTTTGCTTTTTTAAGTTATAAAAAAGAATGAATTTTTAGTGTCCAACCAACACTTTTGGTATTACTTTTAAGACTAAAGGAATAGCATAGGTAACGCGCAAAGATGCAGGAGTCGGGGTCTCTCGGCCTCTTCGGTGGAGACGACGGGGGGAACTAATCCCCGCCTCCGGGGGTTGGTCTCCGACCGCCCGCCTCTTTTGGTCTGTCTGGGTGTTGCGCGGGGTTCCTCCGCCATCCCCTCCGGGGTATGAACGTCCCCCCCTCTGTCCCGCTCTGTAACCAGAAGCGTCGGCTCGAGAGCCCTAAATGGGGGGAAATAATTTTAAATATTATCGCTAATATCAAAGAGAAAATAAAAAAAAAGCTTGAAAAAATCTCTTGAGAGATTTCCGCTGATTCCAATTATAATTTGTTTTACTGTGGAAGCTGCCGTCCCTAGTTTTATACTGTGAGCATTAATAACTCACTGACCATCTGATATAATAATACTATATTAGATAAGTATATAACGATATGTATAATTATATATTCTAGATAATATTATATATATATGAGATATATATATATAGTAATATATATATATTATATTATATATATATATATATATATAAGCTTATTTATTTTCCATACTTCAGTGAAGCCAAGAAAAACAAAAAATTTTCTTTTTAAACATTTTTAATATTATTGCAAGAATTCAGATCTTAAAATGCATTTTATTTCACGGTTTACCACTTTGACATAGCATACTATAATTATTTTCGAGGAATGTGGTTTACATAAGGTCACTATATATATACTTAATATATATATATATATATAATTATATATATATATTATATAAATATAGTGTATATATATAAATAAGTATAGATATATAATATAATATATATAAGTATATATATATATATAATATAATATATTTATTATATAATATATATAATATATATATATATATACTAATATAATATATAATGTATAATATATATATTATATATATATATATATATATATATATACTATATATATAATAATATATATATACTATATATTATATATAGTATTATATATATATATATATATATATATATATTTATATATATAGTATATAATAACATAGTATCATAAACTGGGTCATGTTAATTTTTTCTTAGTTCTTTGGTGAGTTTTGTTAATAATGAAAAAGTAAAATTTACCCTATAAAAGAGAAGATAA
>JABUQX010096727.1:7500-10000 GCA_015478945.1 Trachelipus rathkii
ATATATATAATATATAGCATATATATATATATATATATATATATAATATATTTAAATATATCAGCGTGACTCCAGTAACTTTTTACTACTCGTGCTCTATATATATATATAATAATATAATATATATAGTAATATATATATATATATATATATATATATATATATTATATATATTAATATATATATTATATATATATATAAATATATATATTATATATATATATATATTTATATATATATATAATATATATATATATAAATATATATATATTATATATATATATATATAATATATATATATATAAGTATATATATATATTATATATATATATATATATATATATATATATATTATATAAATATAGATAATATATATATATATATTATAATATATATATATATATATATATATAACTATATATATATATATATATATAATATTATAGTATATATAATATATATAGTAATATATAATTATATATATATAATATAATTATAATATATATATATATAATATATAATAATATATATATATATATATATATATAGATATATATTATATATATAGTATATATTATAATATATATATATATATATATAATATATATATATATATATATATATATAGTATATATATATTAGAACATAAGTTATTGCCTAATTTGCGTTTTCTTTAATATTAAAATGTATTCTATGGTAACTGTTATTGTTTTTCACTCCGCTATTTCGGAGAAGCCCGGGCCGTCAGCTTTTATAATTGATTGAAAAATAGCATTATTCTTTTTAAATATTTTTTTAGAATAAAAATTTAAATAAATTGCTCTTATATGTATATGTAATAATTTTTTCCATATGACAAATTTTCGCAAAAATAGAGAATTTATTCGCTAACTTTATGGAATTTGTAGAAAGATCGATCGTTTCTATAAAGATAACACGGCCAAGCCTAGTGTAGAGTCGCCTCAGATATATATATATATATATATATATTAATATAATATATATATATATATAGATATATATATAATATATATATATATATATATATATAATATATATATATATATATATATATATATATATATATATATATATATTATATATATATATATATATATATATATATATTATATATATATATATATATATATATATATATATATATATATATATATATATATATATATATATATATATATATTATATTATGTATGTATGTATATATATATATATTATATATATATATATATATATTATATATATATAATGATATATATATATAATATATATATATGTATATATTATATATCATGGCGACTCCAGTAAACTTTTTACTACTTGTGCTCTCTCTCTCTCTCTATATATATATATTATAATATATATTATATATATAAATATTATTATATATACTATATATATATAATATATAGTATAATAATATATTATATATATATATATATAGTATATATATATATAAATATATATATTAAAAAACGATATTTCTTCCTTCTAAATCGTTTTCTTTATCAAAACGTTTTCTAAAGTTGTTCCATGATTAACTTTAATATTTAAATTCACTCTAAATTCACAGACACCGTCTCCGCCAATCGATAATGGACATAACCGCCATTTTTAATGGGTTAAAAGCGTTATTTAATAGCGGTTATTCTTACCTTTTTCATTTAATTTTGGCATAATCTTTATATTTATTGATGTAATAATTTCATTATTGACCAACGTCGCCAAGATATAAGAAAATTTATCGTACATTATAAAATTTTGATTTGCAAAAAAGAAATCGTTCTATAATGTTAACTTGTGCTGAGCACGAGTAGCACGATGCAGAAGTCGCCCTGCATATTATATATATATATATTATATATATATATTATATAATATATATATATTATTATATTATATATATATTATATATAGATATAATATTATATAATATATATATATATGGTTGTATATATATAGTTATACATATACTATATAAATATATATAGTATAATATATATAATAAATATATAAATATATATATATATATTAATTATATATATATATTATATATATATATATATATTATAATATAATATATTATATATAATATACTATATATATATAATTATATTTATATATATTATATATATATATATATATATAATATATATATATATATATATATATATATATATATATATATATATATATATATATATATATATATATATATATATATATTATAATTATATATATAATAATATATGATATATATAAATCAAGTAGTTATAATATTTTCTCTCTCTCCTCTCGTCTCTCTCTCTCTCTCTCTCCTCTCTCCTCTCTTCTCTCTCTCTCTCTCACCTGTGCGCCATTCACGCCAAGCGAGTTACTATAATGCCAAAGGACATTCAATTAGCCCGAAGAATTCGTGGAGAGAGAGCTTAAAAAATGAAATAGATCTACAGGAAATAAAGGTCCTGAATGGGGCCACAAA
>JABUQX010096727.1:17500-40000 GCA_015478945.1 Trachelipus rathkii
TGACTTAGAAACAGAACAGCAAGAGTTGAAGACTATAAAAGGAAGAAAAGAACTAGGCGCTTCTAATTAATTATTAATCGAGCTTTAAAATGAAGAAAAAAAAGTCTTTTGTAATTGCCATCTGCACTTTGTTTTTTGATTCGTTATAAATTATGTAGTGAATTCTTGAATTATGTAGTTTTATATTTATTTCAGGTGCATTCGTATTAAACTGTAAGGTCAAATTTTCCAAAACATCTGTCTATTTTGTTTTCATTGCAGGAACTATAAATATTCCATAACTTTTCTAGTCCCTCCAAATATAAAATTAGGTTCTTGTATTATGCTTCGTCCAGGAAGTCGTCGACATAGCTCTATCGGAAAATATCTAACCTGATCAAAACTCTAGTACACTTACACAGACACTGAACACGACTTATAAACATGTAGGACACTGGTACTCTGAAACTAGTGTCGTAACCAAGGATGTACGTACATCAATATGCACACGCAAATACTCCATGTATACACTGGGTGTCGACACTAAAGTGTAGCCGTTTATGCTTAACTAAACTTGTCATAAACTAAAAAATATACATTTGTAATAAGTTAATATTTTTAATAATAAAAAGAAACTTCCTACTTCACACAGCCACCTGTGGACCAAGACAAATACTGGGAGGATGATATTTTCAATGCCACTCATATAGGTTTGAAATGCCCTCAGGGAGGCACCGGACCACTCCAGCCTGGTGGGGATGAAGATTGTCTTTACTTAAATGTTTATACACCATACGTAAGTAGTAAACACACTAGTGAAACTAATTACTAAATATAAATGATTGTATTATTGATTATATATTTTTTATATCTAGCTAGACTTACAAAAATTATTTTATAATATCCTCCTAACACCCCAAATATTGCAATTTTAAACGTATTTTGTAATTACATTTTACTTTTAAGTAATAATTAGTTTTACTTGCGTTATTTATAGTACAATTACTTATACTACTTTTAATTATTAATTTCATTTTAAACACTATTGTCATTGATAAAATGGTTCATGTTATCATGGGTGTGGAAAAGTCAGAACCAGTGTCGTCGAAATTAAGACATTTTATAGGACGGAACCAGAATCAGAAATCTTTTTTTTTTTTTTTTTTTTATGAATTACGAGTCAAATTCGGAGTTGGAGTCCGAGTCAAGTGTAGTGCAATTACTTTGTTTGTTTTCTTTTTTGGAATCTACTCTCTTGCATCTTTGAATTTTATATGGCTTTTGTTTTTCCTTAGAAACCAGGAACAGAAGGTGCAAATAACCTCACTGTGATGTTCTATATTCACGGAGGAGGTTTTCTTATGGGAGACTCATCAATGTATATGCCGACAAAGCTCTTAAACCACGATGTTATTTTGGTTACTATACATTATAGACTTGCTGCATTCGGTTACAATATATATATATATATATATATATATATATATATTAATATATATATATATATATATAATATATATATATAATAATATATAGATAATATATATATATATGTATATATATATATATATATATATATATATATATATATATATATATAATATATATATATATATATATATATATATATATATATATATATATTGAATATGGTAAAAAGTTTTAAGAGAACTATAAATACAGAGAAATATAAAATTAAAAATTGTAAAATTATTTATTGTCAATACGTTTAAATTTTTAATAATGATTTGATTTAAGTGTAGTCCTAGATAGATTTATACCACACTATTCTTTTTTTCAGGTTTTTATACTCGCGATAGTGCGAACGCACCTGGTAATATGGCCTTGTATGATATGATATCAGCGTTAAGATGGGTAAGCTTTGCAATCATTTATTTAACGTATTTTGTCTTTTAGTCATTTTATAAGTCGTAATTTATGAATATAATGATCTCTATTATAATAAAATAGATTTAGAATAGGGTATGCTAAGTTGGGTTAGCGTTAGACTATCAATTTCTAAGCAATAATGATCAATCATTCTACTGAAAATTTGTTGACTTTTATATAAAGATAATGGAAAATTATTATTATGAATGTGAAAGCTTCCTAGATTATTATTATAATAATTTTACCATTTTTATTCTCTTTCCATTTTCATTAAATTATTATTTTTTTTTTTTGTGGCGTTGTGTTTTTTTTTATTTCATTCAATAGTGGTTAGAAAATCATAAAATTTAATGAAAAAGGTTTACTATTATTATTAATTAGTACTAATATCAATCTAAATTTAATTTAATTTTTTAAAATGTAATCTTACAAAAAATATAATAAATACCATTAAAAATATTAAGGGAATTTATAATATTTGTTTATTTATTTATTTATTATTATTATTATTATTATTATTATTATTATTATTATTATTATTATTATTATTATTATTATTAAAATTATTATTATTATTATTATTATTATTATTATTTTATTATATAATTATTAATAATAAGTATAACATAATAATAATATATAATAATAATAATAATAATAATAATAATATCAATATATAATAACTAATAATAATAATAATAATAATAATAATGTAATATAAAAAAAAAACTACCTTTTAGCGTGCTGTATCACCTTTTCAGAGGGTAACACGGGGGGACTACAGGAAATCGAACTTTAATGACGGCTATCCCAAACCAGCGCCACCAACGTGTTCAGCAGTTGAGTTTTAATTCTCGCCCAAGGTAGATGAAACCTCCAACTACGCGGAGGATTGAACTAGCGTCCTCTCGTATTAGAGTCTTAATATAATGTAATATAATAATAATAATAATAATAATAATAATAATAATAATAATAATAATAATAATAATAATAATAATAATAATAATAATAATAATAATAATAATAATAATAATAATAATAATAATTATAATATAATAACACAATAATATAATAATAATAATAATAATAATAATAATAATAATAATAATAATAATAATAATAATAATAATAATAATAATAATAATAATAATAATAATAATAATAATAATAATAATAATAATAATAATAATAATAATAATAATAATAATAATAATCTAACCAGTGGCGTATTTAGGGGGGGCCATGGCACCCCCCGAAATTTTATAGACACTAAAAATTTTTAAGTATCATTTCCGTTAATAATATAAAGTGCAGAAGTTAAATTAATTTCATATAATTCGTCACTATCAGGAACAAATCTCGTAAGTCCATTAGTTAAAACTAAACTTGAAACCATCAGAGAAAATGCAACATTAGAATTTCAGCTGATTTTGAAGAAGTGTAAGCGTATCTGAATCTGAACTGAGAATTGAAATTGCTGCTGTACCAAGAATTAACAAATTCCAAAAATACAGACCCAACATTCCTACTTCCGACCCACAGACTTATTATCGCACATCCATTTTTATACCATTTTTGGATGATTTAATATCAGCATTAGGAGAGAGGTTTTTAAATTTTCCTTGCAATTTGTCATACCGAACGGGTGTAATGTGCCATATGAGAAGATAAAAGATTGTGTAATATTTTACAAGGAAGATCTCGAAAGCCCAAATGAAGATTTAGTAAAAGCAGAATGGGATTTATGGAAGATGAAATGGCATCACAGCACAGGTCGCCCAAAAACCGCAATAGATGGACTAGTTTCTTGTTCGCAGTCACAATTTCCCAATATTTACATCTTGTTGCAAATACTGGCAATTTTACCCGTGTTTAATGCTTCAGTAGAAAGAAGCTTTTCAACATTAAGACTTCTGAAAACCTACTTGAGAAATACTATTGGAGATGAAAAACTTATTGGACTTGCCCTCCTCTACATACATCGAAATATTGAAATAAAAACTGAAGATGTTATCTCGGACTTCGCTCACTCTCATGTCAGGCGATTAAACTTAACAATTTAGGTAAGATGATTTTAGTAATTCATATAAATTCTTCCCATTTTTTCTTAGAAATTTAATATTTTGTCCTTCCACTTTATATATATATATATATATATATATATATATATATATATATATATATATATATATATATATATATCTCGTCAATATATGTAAATTTATATAAAAACAAAATTTTATATATATATATATATATATATATATATATATATATTTTTATAGAGTGAGAGATTTTTTGAGAAGAGAACGATTTTTGTTTGGCCCCGAAAAAATTTCTGGATACACTGAATCTAACGATAATCTAATGATAATCTAATGACTAATCTAATAATAATCTAATAATAATCTAATAATAATCTAATAATAATCTAATAATAATCTAATAATAATAATAATAATAATAATAATAATAATAATAATAATAATAATAATAATAATAATAATAGTAATAATAATAATAACAATAATAACAATAATAACAATAATAACTAATAATAATAATAATAATAATAATAATAATAATAATAATAATAATAATAATAATAATAATAATAATAATAATAATAATAATAATAATAATAATAATAATAATAATAATAATAATAATAATAATAATAAATTCTTATTCTTATTCTTATTCTTATTATTATTATTATTATTATTATTATTATTATTATTTTATTATTATTATTATTATTATTATTATTATTATTATTATTATTATCAACACAGGGATTTGCTTCAATTATTTTTCAAGTTATCACTGTTGGAGAGATCCCGTTTATGATCTGGAAACTAATATTAGAATATTCGTTTTCAAAAAGAACCGCATGAGCTAGAACACGAGGATGATGCAAGCGTTAACGAGACTAGCACCAATAGCAATAACCGAAGCGCAAGTAGTTCCTCTAGCGAAAGTAAATCCGGAGGCAGTAGCGGAAGCAGCAGCAATGGGAGTAGTAGCAGCAGCAGCAGCAGCAGCAGCAGCAGGTGTAGCGAAAGCGAATCCGAAGATGAAAGTAATCTAATCGTCGATTCCGCAGTAAAGCTTATCGTGAATGAAAGTAAATCAGAAAGCGAAAGCGATGGGGGTTCTAGCAAAAGTTTGTCCTAGTCTTAAATTTAATGTACTAATTATTAACAATTTAGGTTCAAAAATACATCACAGACTTTGGAGGTAATCCGGAATTGGTGACCATATTCGGAGAGAGTGCAGGATCCATAGCAGTGAATTTCGTGATGCTACTTACTGGTCAAGAAAGTAATATATATATATATATATATATATATATATATATATATATATATATATATATATAATATATATATATTTTATATTATATATATATATATATATATATATATATATATATATATATATATGGTAACGGTCAAAAAGAAATAATTAATCAGCCAAATATTTAACTTTAAATCTTTATATTTATATATATATAATATATATATATATATATATATATATATATATATATATATATATATATATATATATATATATATATATATATAAGAGAGAGAGAGAGAGAGAAAGAGAGGAGGACCTAGTCGACGTCTGAATAAAATGAAATTACTACTCATTGACAATATGGAGTATTTGGGTATGTGCAACAACCCCCTGCATATCGGTGCTCAATGATTTGTCCCTTCCTAAGCTTATTCAAAAATATTCTTTTTCCATAGGAAGTTCTATAAGCATGTCTAATAGGCACTCCTTTTTCATTTATTTCACACACACACCAACTTACACACGCACACACACATCCTCTTTAACAACTTTTTTATTAAAAATGTCACTATCAATTGTAGCCTAGGAGAAGCTAAGAGAAAAAAGTCTTACGAAAATAACTCATCCACTCCTCCTCCCTCAATCATTATATGAGGTTTAGTGGCCTCTGGTAGCGGGGCTGGCACTCATACGGAATTGCATGTGTGTTCTAGTATACTGTCAATCTTTGTTAATTTTCACAATATTCGTTGTTTTTTCTATTCTCCTGTTTGTTGAATATCCCATTTCTTTAAATTAACCGAAAATCAGGTGATTGAGCGCCCTGTCGGCAAACGCTATACTCAAACATTACTTTGCAGCCAAAGACTAACGTTGTGCGTCAGCGCTCAATAACGTTTTTTTGTCCTCGTGTCTATAATTGGAAACTTTATACTTTCTTTCCAACCAACTACTAATTTCATTTGTTCTGCTTATTTGTCCATTAACTGTATTAGTTAACTTAAATTCTTCTACTATATAAAATATATATAAAATATATTTATAAAATATTTATAAATATTTATAAATATATTTATAAAATATATATAAAATATATTTTCTCATTTTATCGTTTCTTTTTTAAATCGTTCTTGATTTTATCAATGTTCATTACCACCAATGACTTTCCTCCAGTTTTCAAGATTATACACTGCTCTCTCTCTCTCTCTCTCTCTCTCTCTCTCTCTCTCTCTCTCTCTCTCTCTCTCTCTCTCTCTCTCTCTCTCTCTCTCTCTCTCTCTCTCTCTCTCTCTCTCTCTCTCTCTCTCTCTCTCTCTCTCTCTCTCTCTCTCTCTCTCTCTCTCTCTCTCTCTCTCTCTCTCTCTCTCTCTCTCTCTCTCTCTTAGTTTGCAAACCACCACTAAGGATTAAGAACGAAAAATCAACTGATTCTACAGTAACTGATGCGATAAATATACTCTTGGCATCAAGCGGTAATGATGAACAAGATAAGGTATATTAAATAGTTGGTTTGTATTCTCCCAAAAGTATCACAAGCTGGTTTGTTTAATGATGCAAGTATTGTATATAATGAAAAGCACAAAAGACTTAATGGTCAAACTAAAGAGATATATTTATATTTAAAATAAAATTTGCCTTTAAAAATGTCCAAATATTAAACGAACTGTTTAACCTCCTTTTGTCAAATATTAAACGCCATGTTTAAACATAAATGTTTCAACATGTGTTAACATAAATAAGTGAACATTTTTAATTATTTGAAATTGAAGAATCTTTATAGGACCATATTTAAAATATTTAAACATCTCAAGTGCATAATTAAAAATGCACTTTATTATCAAAGTTTAAAATTTTATATTTCTTTAACATATTTTAGATAAAATTTTGAAGACTCTCCTTCTCATTCGCGCGGATGTGAAATAGATCTGCATCAGCGGATGTTCAGATTATGATGACAGCGTCCCATTTTCCTCATCAATGACATCCCTAATATATATATATATATATATATATATATATATATATATATATATATATATATATATATATATATATATATATATATATATATATATATATATATATATATTTATATATATATACTGCTATATATATATATATATATATATATATATATATATATATATTAAAGATCTGTTTAGAGGTGTCATAGCTGAAAGTGGTTCCGCTTTAGATCACTGGGCCTTTGATGAAGATCCATCCTTTGCCACGGCATACTATGAACATTATGTTGGATGTGATATTTACGATACCGAAGACGAAATACTTGATTGTATGAGAAATGTTCCTTTTCAGGGGCTTGTAGAGGCAGAAAATGCTCTTAATGTAAGTTTCTCAATTTTGAAATTCTTTTGTGGTCTGGTTGATAGCATTCTTTATATAATTATCATAATAATTTAGCTTGCATTTATTTAGTAAATATAATGGTAAATGCTGTAATTTTAAGCAGGTAGAGTTGACAAATGATAAAAATATATACAGATGTTAACAAATCTTTGAAAAAGTTTGATATAACTACGAAATTATTATTAATCCCCAATCCCCAATCCCCATATCTATTATTAGTTTAATTAGTTTCCTTCATATTATGCAATATGATATTACTAGCAAAGATATAATAATTCCCAAAATTTTAATTAAAAAAGTAAGTGAAATATAATTCATTGTTATAGATCAATAATTTTAAATGTTCGTAGCATAATTTTGTTTTTTTTCCTATCTTTCAGAATTCCTGAACCAAATTCTTTTTATATAACAGGTTTATCTTCTCCATTTTTATTTTTATTTTTTTCAGTTAATCTTCTTTTCCATAACTCATGAGAAACTCATTAACTAAATTTATCTCTAAACTCATGAAACAAACTCGTTTACTCACCACATATCTTCTTTTTAAACTCATGAAACAAATCCGTTTACTCACCACATATCTTTTTAAATTCATAGAACAAACTCGCTTATTCACCACATCTCTTCTTAAACTCATAAAACAAACTCGTTTGCTCACCACATATATTCATAAATTCATTGAATAAACTCATTTACTCAAAACATATTCTTTTAACTTATGGAATAAACCCATTTACTCACCACATATTTCCTTAAATGTATGGAACACACTTGTTTACTCACCACATATCTTCTTAAACCAATGCAACAAACTCAATTACAAAATTTATCGTTTCAATAAAGGAATATATGATTTACACAATTTGACTTGCTTATATTTTTTTCTAGACACAAGATAGGAAAAATGGCTTTTTAGGACAAAGAGGTTGTACACCCACATTGCAAACTTTCAATGACACTGGATTAAACTTTGCCAAAATTTTATATCAACACCCAAGAGATTACTTAATTAACAGAGAGTTTAAAGACGTTCCTTTTTTGACAGGAGCTAACAGGGAAGAAGGATCACTATTTTTTGGAGGTAAGATACAAATATATATTAATGTTTCTACTACTACTACTACTACTACTACTACTACTACTACTACTACTACTACTACTACTACTACTACTAATAATAATAATAATAATAATAATAATAATAATAATAATAATAATAATAATAATAATGCTCATTGAATATATTTATTTAATTACTATAGTAACAGAGTCTCTCTCTCTCTCTCTCTCTCTCTCTCTCTCTCTCTCTCTCTCTCTCTCTCTCTCTCTCCTTTAATGCTTCCGACTACGATTCCGACTTTGACTTTGTACCTTTAGGAAAATAAAATATGTTAAAACTATACCAAGATTATTTTTAACTGTAGCTTTTACAAACATCAAGAAATTATTTTCAAGAAAATTTCTTGAATATCTTGAATAACTTGAAGAAACGAATTTGAAAAAATAATGTCATTATTTAATATTAATTTTTTTTAATATATATTTCTTTTCAGCTTGGTATTTCCGGTACTTAGTTCCAAATAATCTTGCGCATAATGCATCGTATTGGAGGGAGGGAAATTTGAGGGATATGTTGATAAGTATTGGTAAGAGAAAACCTTCTATTTCTATAAATATTTTTGAAATAACATAATTTATTGATATATATATATATATATATATATATATATATATATATATATATATATATATATATAACATATATATATATATTATATATATATATAAAATATATGTATATATATAATAAAAATATATTTATTTAATAATTTAAATAATATCTATATATATATATATATATATATATATAATATATATATATATATATATATATATATAATATATATATATATATATATATATAATATAAATAATATATAATAATATATAATATATATATATATATATGCTGTAATATATATATATGACCTTATCTGTTTTGACTCGTCAGTTTTTGAATTTTTTGTTTTTTTAATATATTTCAGTATATGATCCTAACAATCAATTTAAGTGGTAACGGACATGATTCAAAAATATATAGGACCTTTTCCGTTTTACGACTCCGTCAGTTTTATAAATTTTTATTTTTTTAATATATTGCTAGTATATGATACTAACAATGAATTTAAGTGGTAACGGACATGATTCAAAAGTTCAAAATATTTTAAATAATTTTTTAAAAAATAAATTTTTATTATTTTGTTTTTATTTTTTTTGGGTGTTTTTCAAACTAAAGGAATACCCAAAGGTAAACCGCAAAGATGGCAGGAGTCGGGGTCTCTCGGCCTTCCGGGGAACGACAGGGTAGGATTATTTCCCCCTCCGGGGAGGGTCTCGAACCCCCGCTCTTTGGTATTTGGGTGTCGCGGGGTTCCTCCGCCCCTTCCCTACGGGGTATGGAAAACGTCCCCCCTCTGTCCCCCGTCGGCTCGAGCCCCCTAATATATATATTTTTATTTTTATTTTTATTTAGCTTTATACGCTGATTCCAAATATGTAATTGGTTTTTCTGTAAGTGTCGTACTTTTCGAGATATTTCATTTTTGAAAAAATATTTAACATAAATGTGATTTTTAAAAATTATTTAAAATATTTCGAACTTTTGAATCATGTCCGTTACCACTGAAATTCATTGTTAGTATCATATAGTAGCAATATATTAAAAAAACAAAAAAAAAAAAAAAAGAAATCGCGGAGTCGTAAAACAGAATATGAGACCTATATATATATATATATATATATATATATATATATATATATATATATATATATATATATATATATATATATATATATATATATATATTTACAAGAACCTAAATTCGCGTTGTTATAAAAGTGCTTTGATTTGATAGGCAAAAGGAAGCTCCAACTTTGAAGAAAACTTTCTTCTCAGAAGAAGGGTAGTCAGTCGCCTTTGATAGAGACTCCTCAGCTCACATTCGAGGAGATTAAGAATATCTACCATATATTAATATATATAAATAATTGACAGTTTCAAAGTGTAGATCTCTCTCTCTCTCTCTCTCTCTCTCTCTCTCTCTCTCTCTCTCTCTCTCTCTCTCTCTCTCTCTCTCTTTCTCTCTCTCTCTCTGGTGGGTCTGTTTGACCTTTACCCCGAGTGTGAGCAGGCTCTGTCAAGGTGACTGACTACCATTCTTCTCAGAAGACAGTTTTCTTCTAAAGATGGAGCCTCTTTATATATATATATATATATATATGTATATATATATATATATATATATATATATATATATATATATATATATATATATATATATATATATATATATATATATATATATATATATATATACTTTCTATATATATATTCAATTATATACATATATATATATATATATATATATATATATATATATATATATATATATATATATATATATATATATTACTATATATATATATATATATATATATATATATATATATATATATATATATATATATATATATATATATATATATAATATATATATATATATATATATATATATAAGTGAAGGATGAAACTAATGCTTTAGCGAAGACATTGCAGAAAAGACATTGTCCTGGTGTAGATTTGGGAGACTTTATAAACGCTCAGTACTGCCTCATTGACGTAAATATTAATTTTTTGACCTAAGTACTTTACCATAAAGTTCTATGTAAAAATAAAGTACATTCTCTCTCTCTCTCTCTCTCTCTCTCTCTCTCTCTCTCTCTCTCTCTCTCTCTCTCTCTCTCTCTCTCTCTCTCTCTCTCTCACTCTACTCTCTACTTCCATATACTTTTTATTTAACACACACTACTACAAACTACTTCAATATACTTTTAATTTAAATTTTTTATTTAGTAAATTACTGTATTGTGATTTATTTGCCATAATGATGAATAATTTTTTCTCATGCTTACATCTTTGTTTTCTGCGTTTCAGATTGTTGGTGTCCTGATTATTAAAGCTGGAGGATGGCAGATGTGCAATTATCATTCTTATTATTCAAATTATAAGAATAATACCTTCTATTATAGCTTCGAGTTTGATAGTGATGATTCAACGGGTGCCTGGATCAATCCCAACAGTTCGTACATTTATACTGGTATGTATACCATTAACTATATAACAGTAAAACATAAAACATTTTACTATATCTGGGGGGTTACTACTAAGAATCAGGGAAAGATTAGGTTGTTGGGGTATATTGGCTACTTCTCACTTATGTATATATAAGATCAAAATAACTTGATTGAAGGACTCGTTATTTCTAACTGACGTGTGTGTATATAATTACAAATTAAGCTGGCTTAAGATTTTACTACAAATTCCACACACTGTATTTCGGGCTCCTTTGTTGCTAACTTTCAAAATGAAATAAACAAAAAACGAAAATGTAAATTTTGAAAATCCTTTAAATCTAAGAAAAAATTCTTAAAAACTTTTTAATTAAATTTTAAATCGTGTAACGAAAATTTGTATTAAAGAACCCTGTGTTAATTAATTTTAGTTAAATATTGGGATGAGTTTTAATATAATAATATATATATATATATATATATATATATATATATATTTGTAATATATATATATATATATATATATATATATATATATATATATATATATATATATATATATATATATATATATATATAATATACAGATAACCCATGCAGATGACTTTTTATATCTTTTTGAAATGCCTGTATTAATGATTGATTCCCTGGAAAAAAAATGTTTACGAAAGTATGACTCTTTTATGGACTAATTTTGCTAGATACTTGTAAGTATATATATATATATATATATATATATATATATATATATATATATATATATATATGTCTATCTATATATATATATATATATATATACTTCTTTCTTGTAATATATATATATATATAATAAAAATATATATATAAGCAAAAAACTTATCATTAATCTTGTTTTCTTTCTATTTTTTTTCAAAAAATCTGGTTTTTATGGTGGGTTTTCAGTTTTTTTTTCTTTTTTAGCAAGTTTCATTGTATAATTTTTTAATTATTTCTTTGAAATTTGTTTTTAGTCCCAAATGAATTTTTGTCAAAAGTCTGAATGAGGATAATAAACTATCGAACCTATTTTACATTTTCTTTTAGATATTGAAATGGTTAACATTTTACATTTTTCATTTTGTGTTTGATCTATTGAATTCCCACCACAAATAAAGGTTTTGGGGTACGTTTTGTTCTTAATATATATATATATATATATATATATATACTTTTATATATATATATATATATATATATATATATATATATATATATATATATATATATATATATATATATATATATATATATATATATATATATATATTTCAACTTTAAAAACTACTCTACAACCGGCATTTACAGATATAGATAGATATCTTTTTACACGTGTATAAGTATATATAATATATATATATATATATATATATATATATATATATATATATATATATATATATATATATATATATATATATATATATATATATATATATATATATAAAATATATGTTTAAAATTTTTTATATAATATATATATATATAATATATATATATATATAATACCTGGGTTTCAACCATTTGGTCTAAAGTCTAAACCTTCATGATTTTTCGGTTTAAACCATGCAGGAATGCGAAATCGCCTGAAAGATAATCCATCTTTGGTTCCGGTTCCGACTGATTTGGATCAGTGCGGTTCCGACTGAGTTCCGGTTCCGATTTCAACTGATTTGGAACATAGAACTCCAGTTCTCTGATTGCGGCTGAAATTCCAACTATATTTATTCATGGTATTTTAAATCCGTCTTCGATGCTACTTACTTGAACTAATTTCAATTGGTGTATAGCTACTTATTTTTTTAAAGTAAAATTCAATAAAAATATTAAAGTAATTAAGATGTTTGACGATATATATATATATATATATATATATATATATATATATATATATATATAAAAATATAATAAATAAATATATATATATATAATATATATATATATATATATATATATATATATATATATATATATATATATATATATATATATATATATATATATATATATATATATATATAGAATATATATATATATATATATATATATATATATATATATACCTAATATATATATATATATATGTATATATAACGATGTCATTTGTTTTATTGCAGCTAATCGAGTTGACTTTTGCAAAAACGTAAACAAAGTCAAAAATGTTTTTAACCAAACACCTTGACCAATAATAATGCTGTGATTTCATTCTTTTTTATTTCGAAAACAATAAAATCTTTCTACAACTTTTAAAGGTCGTAAGTCAGATTTTATAATTTTCAAATGATAAAAATAGTCTTTCTACAATCATATTTACGGTGGTGAAGAAATTAATATAGCCACTTGCACCAATATTTCTGTAAATTTATTTGCCACTGCATTTATGCTGAACTGTGAGGAGCAGTCTATCTTTTCTATATCCTCCTGTGTTGTAAAAAGCTTAAATTTGATTTTTTTTCTTTATTCAATTGTCGTTCTTATTGGCTTGTTGGTTGCTGTTTCTGATTTATTCCATTTTTGTTTATATAGCATTTCCTCAAAATCAAATTCATCACCTGATGGTGACAAATTAACATCATTATATCTTTGAACTGTTTCATCAAACCTTATGATTCGTCTTCTCCTCTTTTAATATCTTCAACTTGAAATGCAAAATCACGAAGAGCATTTTGGACCCCAAGCTTCGTGTACTATCATTGAATGTTCGATACTTTGCACCCAAGTATATACCCATGAAAGAATAATAATTATCAAAGAAGAAGGCTTTCTTTTCATCCCATTGATGTCTCATGTTCGCGTAAATGGAACATTGCTGGTTGTGAATAATGGGAAGTGAGTGTCTTCCACCCTTTGTAGAACAAATCTAGAGTAATTTCCTCAGATTGTCACAATTTGGTGACATTATAAGCATAAAGAATTAAACATTTAAGCTCTCCTACCTGATGCCATTGAATTTTAGTCTAAAGTACATTTGTGATATCCAATGTCATTAAGAAAAGACTTCAGTTCCAGAATATGTTTTACATTAAGTATGTGCTTCCCCATCTAATAGTTCGGTCCAAAATAGCTCCCTTGCTAACTCGTCTCTTCACAATCTAATCTAAAGAGGGCATATAGGCAACCACAACTACTTTTCTTACTCTTTTAATAATTTTATCTGACTTGTCCTTTAAGCCAAAACGCATTTTCATGAATTCTGGATATTAATGATGCCTCATTCTAAAAGAAATCTATATTATTATTCTCATCTGTTTCCATTGCTTGTTCAAATCCTTTGGAATATTCATTATTATAGGCGTCATTAAATGCAGAATGTTCTTCATCTTTGCTAATTTTTTATAGGGTTTTCGATATGAGCAATGAACGACAAAGTTTAACATTCACAAGAAGATCATGTTAACTACCATCTACTAAATGTTTATGTAGTACCAGCGGTATTGTTGAAATATTTCTCTAAGAAATAAAATCAAAATCTACCCCCCCTAATACTAATCATTTTAAACCTCTGAATATGATTTTATTCAATATAATAATTATTTAAGAGATTTAATTATAATTAATGACTGAATAATTAGCTTAGAAATGACAATGGTAAAGACGACCATTCCTTGAAAATTAATTCAAGCAAGAATTTAAAAAAAATGTTAGATATCAGATATTGGTACCATATTATAAGTTTCAGTTATTGCTCTCTCATACTAAAAAAAATAATATAGTTTATATTATATATGTTTATACAATGTCAAAATTGAATTCTGTTAACTGTTTTAAAATTTATGAAAGTAAGAAAGCGTATTTACATTATTGGCACTTAATTAACAATATTATACAAATATATTTAATATCACATACATTTTTTTCTTGTAGTCGTCAGATATCACATTCTTTTTTCATGAAATTTTCTTTAATAACTTATTTTCTGCAAAATAATAATCGGTGTTTTCTCGTGCTAAAGGAATTAGGGACGAATTTGAAGTTAAATGCTTGATAATATATATATATATATATATATAATATATATATTATATATATATATTTATATATATATATATTTATATATATATATATATATATATATATATATATATATATATATATATATTAGAGTAAAAAGCAGAAATTAAAGAGCAAAGCCAAGATAATAAAAATATTTATTTTGCTAATTTCAGATAATGACCTTTTTACCTTTGTGTCATTCACTATTTCTATAAAAAAAATTACAAGGATTAGAGTTTAATATTTAATTTAACCATTACAAATATTAATTGAAGAAATTTGCGTTTAAATTCAAATTTGATTTATTTTTAGCAAAAAGAGTTAGTATTTATAATTGCATTGAAGTAGTGTTATATATGAACAAAGAAATTCAATATTAAACGTTTTTGAAAATTGCAATTTATATATTACTTGAAGTAAATCATTATTGGAAATTGTAGACAAATAATAATAATAATAAAAAAATATAATATAATATATTAATTACGGGAGGTAGTAATTACAAATAAAATTTTATATCTTCCTTATTTGTCTCCGGTTTTCTAACTCCCTAACAATTTTAGGAATGTGAGTCGGTAAAAATTCAAAGTTTACCCACTCCGAATCCCATTATGACTCCAATAAAATTTTAGACCCCGACTCCGGTCCCGGTTTTAGATCATGCGATTCCGGTTCTGGCTTTCGATCATGCGATTCCGGTTCCAGTTCGGAACTCCAAAAATTTACCCATTATGTGGCTCCTGATTTAAACCTAACTATATATATATATATATCTATATACTATATAATAATATAAGAATATAATCGTACGTTGAAATATGGTTAGAAATATCTATATACAAATATATATATATAAATGTATCTTGATATAAATATATTATATATATATATATATATATATATATATATATATATATATATATACGTGGCATTTACGTGAGCGTCAGTGTAAACCCACAGCGGGCAGTCAATCGTTATCGTTATAATAGATAGTGTCACAGTACGATACAACAACAAGTGAACATCAAAAACTGCTGCAAATTGGTGGAAAACCCTGACGAAGGCGCATGGAATGTTTGTGTATTTGTACGGGACGGACGCCGCGAACAAAAAATGTATGTACGAACTGTTTAAACGCTTCCGCGAAGGAAAGGAAATGACTGAGGATGAACCACGTTCGGGGTCGGACGTCGACAAGCTGAAACCTAGATATAACCGAGAGAGTGCGATACTTGTTGTCAAGAGAAAGGTCAAGGACCCTAAGATTGATAGCGGAGGAAATAGGTATTAACAAGGACTTGGTCCACACCATTTGGGTTACCGATATATATATATATATATATATATATATATATATATATATATATATTATATATATATAATACATATATATATATATAAAGGTATATATATATTATATATATATATATATATATATATATATATATATATATTATTTATATATATATAATATATATGACATATATATATAAATATATATATATATAATATAGTATATATATATATATATATATAATATATGTACACATATATATATATATATATATATATATATATATATATATATATATATATATATATAAAGGGCTCCGCATTCTAATTTCGCCTAGAGGCAGCGATACCTAGATTCGGCCATGGCTATATATATATATATATATATATATATATATATATATATATATATATATATATATATATATATATATATATATATATATAATTATATATCTATATATAATATATATATATATATATATATATATATATATATATATATAATATATATATTATATATATATATATATATATATATATATATATATATAGTAGTTGTGCATGGGTTTTGAATGCCAAATGTTCGCCTATTGCCGAATGTACTTTTTAGTGCTTTTAGCACTAAGCCCGTGGGAATTTTTTAATTACCGTGGGAATTTCTACCCCTTCTATTGACGAAAAAAGAAACCGAAGGTTTTTTTTCGAAACAATAAAAATAAATAAATAAATAAAAAAAATTAATAAATAAATTAATAAATAAATTAATAAATAAATAAATAAATTAATAAAATAAATTAATAAATATATTTAAATAATAATAAATAAATAAAATTAATAAATAGTAAATAATAATAAATAAATAAATAAATTAATAAATAAATAAATAAAAATAAATAAATAAATAAATAAATAAAATAAAAAAAATAAATAAATAAATAATTAAATAAATAAATAAATAAATAAAAAAATAAAAAAAATAAAAAATAATAAATAAATAAAAAAAAAAAAATAAATAAATAAAAAAAAATAAATAAATAAAAAGTAAATAAATAAATAAATATATATTTATTATAACCGTATATGGCCCCACAAGGCTTGCACCGCACCGCACCGCACATCACCAACACCGCACCGCACCGCACCAGCACCGCACCGCACCGCACCTCACTTAGTAACGGATAGAGTTTGCTAACATGGTATTTCCCTCAATTTTAACAACCCCATAGGGGGTGACCTAACCTCATCGTAGACGAGGTTACGTGTCCGTGCGCCCCCCCCGTAGGGGGGGGGCGCTGGCCCCTAAAAATTAAATGGATCATAGAAGGCCGAAATTTGGATACGAAGAATCGATACCAGAAGGGAATCGATTCTGAGTCGAAAAACGATTCCTGCAAGGAATCGTTTTTTACGCACTCCGACTCCAGCTCCGGCTCCAGCTCCGGCTCAGCCTCTGGCTCCGATATATATCTACATGGGTTAGAGTTATCGTATCGGGTTAAAATTTGGAGGGGGGTTAGATGGTGACGTAACCTCGTCGTAGACGAGGTTACGTCCCCGTGGGCCCCCGAAGGGGACCCCACCCACCCCCTTAAAAATCGATATGTTCGTAAAAGGTGAAATTTGGTAAGAAGATTCAGAGTCGAATTTCTAGAAAGAGTTGGTATCGGAATCTGAGGAGTTGGCATCGGCACGGTGCCTGGAGCGGCGGTGCGGTGCTGAGTTAATAAACATTCGTATAACAACAACATTTATATCTTTATATATGTTATTGAACCTGTAGATCTCGAAAATGACGGTTATAAGTCCGTATAGGGTGTCTAGGACCCCCCACGGAGGGGGTCCCGACTAAAAAAAATACACAGAGTGCAAAACAGAGGTCGAAGGAGGAAGGAAGAAGGATGAAGGAAGAATAAGGAAGGAAAGAATGGAGAAGGAGTCTGACTCAGAGGAGTAGGAGTTGACAGCCGCACCGGTGCTGGCTCCGGTGCGGTGCCGAGTTAACAAACATTCGTATAACAACAATGTAGGTGTTCTTATATATGTTATCGAGTCTGTAGATTTCAAAAATAAAGGTTTCAGAACCATCAGAAAAAAAAAATAAATAAATAAAAAAATAAATAAATAAAATTTCTTATTCTTTTTATGTTTATAACTTACAAATTTACGTTTTTTTACATACCCTAAAGCAGTAAATCAGTAAATCAAACAACCCACCTACACTTCTTTCTAACCATGATCTATTGATCTATTGATCTATTGGATCTATTGATCTATTGATTCAGGTCATATTTTTCTTTAGTTATAGCATGTTTTTACATACCCTAAATCAGTAATCAGTAAATTCCAAACCATTCAAACCACCTTCTGTCCATCATGACTATTGATCTATTGATCTATTGTTCAGTCAAATTTTTTATAAAATTATCAGTTTTACATACCATTAAAGCAGTAAATCAGTAAATCAGTAAATCAAACCATCCAACCACCTTCCTGTCCATCCGTGATCTATTGATCTATTGATCTATTGATCTATTGATTCAGGTCATATTTTTACTAAAATTGTCATGTTTTACATACCCTAAATCAGTAAATCAGTAAATCAAACCATCCAACCACCTTCTGTCCAACCATGATCTATTGATCTATTGATCTATTGATCTATTGATTCAAGTCATTTTTACTAAAATTGTATTGTTTTACATACCCTAAATCAGTAAATCAGTAAATCAACTAACCACCAACCTATCACTTCTGTCTAACCATCATCTATTGATCTATTGATCTATTGATCTATTGATTCAGGTCATATTTTTACTAAAATTATCAATTTTTACATACCCTAAAAATCAGTAAATCAGCAAATCAACCAGTCATGACCACACTAACCCTCCCACTCCATACTTGATCTATTGATCTATTGATTCAAGTCACATTTCGAAGTATCATTTTGGATAAACATAGCATAAAACAAATTCTTTATACACTGATCAACGAATATATGCTATAAAAAGTTTTCACATTAATAAAGCTTACTTTGCATCATCTGAACTATGAATATAATGAATATAATGCACAACGACAAACGTGACACACCTTAAACATGAATAACTGTTAACGTTAACAAGTTTCCACACTTACAACAGTAAATGTAACTAACATAGCATACAAATACGTAACCTATTCCAACTTTGTCAAGGCATATCTCTACATAACCATGTTATTTATATTAACATGGTACAATTTACAAAAATTTATCAAATCTGATCATCATTTCATACACACTGATCAACGAATTATACTCTAACGTATAAAAGTTTTCCACATCATATAAAGCTAACATAGCGTAAACATGAACTATAAAAAATAATGTGCAAAAGACAAACTAACACAACTTAACACGAATAAAACTGTTAGATTAACAAAGTTCCACACTTAACACCAGTAAAGTAGCTAACATTGCATGCAAAACGTAACCTTATTCATACTTTTTTTCAAGCATATCTCTTACATATTAACGTTAATCTTAAATTGACACAGTAACATTTATCAAAATGTATCATAACCTTTTGTCCATTATCATACAAACCCAACGAATATATGCATACGTAACAAAGTTTTTTACATATCATAGTTATATTTAACAAAAAATTTATTCATAACCTTACCTAACTATCATAATCACCAAAACAAATAAATGCAAACATAAACAAGTTTTATCCAAACATAACATAAAAATAACAAAGTTTTATCCGAACATAACATAAAAATAAGTTCTTTGAATAAAATATCATAGTAAAGTGTAATAGTTTACCGAAATTAAAGCAGTAAATCAGTAAATCAAACCACCGCCGACCCCTCCCACCCATCCCGACCATCCGTCACGACCTTTTATCTGTCGATCTAAACGATTCGGTCACATATTAAGTACCATTTCGACTAAACATAGTACAAAATAAGTTCTTTATATACTAACCAATGAATAATATGCTGACGTAACATTGTTTTCACATTAATAAAGCTAACATAGCATTACCAGAACTAAGAATATAATGTACAATGACAAAACCTAACACACCTTAAGCACGAATAAACTACTAACATTAACAAAGTTCCATACTTAACAACAGTAAAGTACCTAACACAGCGTACAAACGTAACCTATTCACAACTTTTTCAGCATATCTCTAACAATATCAATGTTAATTTTACATTAACACTATTTAGATTTACGTCGCAATTTCGAGTATTCATTTCGGATAAACATAGCACAAAAATGAGTTCTTTATATACTAACCAGCGAATATATGCTAACATAACAATGTTTTCACATTAATGAAGCTAACATAGCATCATATGAACTAAGAAAATAATGTACAACGGCAAACCTAACACAACTTACTCACGAATAAACTGTTAACATTAACAAAGCTCCACACTTAACACCAGTAAAGTAACTAACTTTACATACAAAACGTAACCTATTCATACTTTTTCCAAGCATATCTCTAACATATTAACGTTAATTTTACATTGACACTAATATTTAACAACAATTTATCATAACCTTGTCTAATTATCATACAAGACCAACGAATATTTGGCAACATAACAAAGTTTTTATCCAAACATAACAAAATATAGTTCTTTGATAAAATATCATAGTAAATTGTAATAGTTTACTGATTTTAAAGCAGTAAAATCAGTAAATCAGTAAAATCAAACCATCAACCCCTCCCCACCCCTCCCACCATGACCTTTTGATCTATTGATCTATATTGATTCATGTCATATTTCGAGTATCATTTCGGTTAAACATAACACAAAAATAAGTTCTTTATATACTAACCATTGAATATATGCTAAGTTAACAATTTTTTTACATTAATAAAGCTAACATAACATAACCTGAACTAAGAATATAATGTACAACGACAAACCTAACACACCATACGGGCGAATAAACTATTATTTTTAACAAATTTCTGCACTTACAACAGTAAAGTACCTAACACATCGTACAAAACGTAACTATTCACACTTTTCAAGCATATCTCTAGCATATCAATGTTAATTTTACATTAACATCGCAATATTTAAAAAAAATTTAGCATAACCCTGTCTAATCATCATACAGACAACGAATATAATGCTAACGTGCCAATTTTTTTACTTCAACTTCGTAATATTTAACGACAATTTATCATAAGTGCAGAAATTTGTTAAAAATAGTAGTTTATTCGCCCGTATGGTGTGTTAGGTTTGTCGTTGTACATTTATTCTTAGTTCAGGTTATGTTATGTTAGCTTTATTAATGTTAAAACTTTGTTACGTTAGCATATATTCGTTGGTTGATATATAAAGAACTTATTTTTTGTGTTAAATGTTTATCCGAATGTGATACTCGAATATGACATGAATCAATTAGATCAATTAGATCAAAAGTCATGGTGGGAGGGGTGGGGAAGGGTTGATGGTTTGATTTACTGATTTACTGATTTACTGCTTTAAAATCAGTAAACT
>JABUQX010096728.1:0-10000 GCA_015478945.1 Trachelipus rathkii
TATCACTCACACCAACACTGATTAAAAAGTTTACATATATTCTTTTGCAACTTTTCCCTCCATTCTTGATCAACTCTATTGGTATGTCTTCTTGTCCTGGCGTCTTCACACTTTTCATATTCTTTGGAGCATCTTCATTCTTGTCTTGTTATAAGGTCCTCATCCACAACCTCCTCTACTCTCTCCTCGTAAGCTCTTTCATGATCCTCTATATCATATCAGCATTCTAAATACCCTCTAAATAGCGCGTCCACCTTCCATTTATCTCCTCTGTCTTGACAAGGATCTCATCCTTTTCGTTCTTAAAATTATTAATCCTCTTTCTTGGACCCCATATGTTTTTGCTAGCTATATATTTTTTCCTTGCTTCCAGTCACATGTTCTTTTAATTCTTGTGCTACTTTTATTTTCTCGTCTTATAATTCTTTCTGTTCTGTTCCTGGCTTGCAAGTATTCTTCTTCTCTTGTTTGCACAGTTGTTCTTTTTAGCCATTTTCTTATTTTTGTTGTTTTCTCCTTTACCGCTTCTATCACTTCTTCATTCCACCACACTATGCGTCTTTTCTCTGGTCCTCTTATCTACTTCATTCCAAAAGACTGCTGTTGCTGTACTTTCTATTACATTCTGTAAATCCACATGTGGTTGTTCATTTTCCATTATTTCAATCTTCTTATTTAGTTTTTCTACATAAAATCTTTTCTTCTCTTGTTCTTTCAAAGATTTCACCTTAACAAATCTTTTTTCTTCTGTGTATTTTATCAATTTTTACTTTCAAATCCGCCACTACCAATCTATGGTACCTCCTGGTAATGCTTTGATATTCTTTACAATTCTTTTATCTAAGCAAATTACATAATCTATCATAGATATTTGATCAAATTCTCCAGAATTACCTTTCCTCCTGTACCATGTATACCTATAAGTATGTCTGTGCTTAAATAGGAATTCATGACTTCGAGATTATTTCTCATACAAAAATATATTAGGATCTCTCCCTCCAAGTTTCTTAAATCTTCCCAATACTGCCAAATACCCTTCTTCAATTTTGCTATACTAACTTTCGGAAATTTCTGGGAAAGGTGTCTGAACCCCTCTGAATTCACTTTCCCCTTTGCTTTAACAAAATTCTTCCTTAAACCAAGTTTAATGTGGAGTGGTGGTAGAAAGATTTTTTGGGGATCAACCGAGGGAACAGACTGGACACAGCTTGTTCCTGGGAAATATGCAGTCCTTAAAGGCCAATCACGTTTAGCATAGTGTTCATTAGTAGAACGACTGTCCCAGAGACCAAGAAAGAAACAATATTTCGTAAATCCAGCTTGCATTCCCATTAACATGCCTATAACTTTCAGATCTCCGTAGAGATTCCATTGATGGCTGTGATATTTGTCTACTTTAAGCAGTATATCCCTAGTGTCCTATGTCTCTTTGAGATGGACCGAATGGACTATGGAAATAGATGGCTTTACATTACTTTTATGCAAAAGAACTGCTTTCAGGCTTCTTTGAGATATCTATAAAAAGACTGCACTCAAGATCGCTATTGTGTCTGAGACAAATCAGCGGTAATAATTCACCTATATCTTGGCAATAGACGAAAGAGGACCATCCCCGGGCTACTGAAAAAGTAATGCTGGGGGCTGCCGGGCCCAGAGTTTAAAATCCTCCTCCTTTCGGTAGTAACTATCGCGAATTTTCCGAACGCACTAAAGAACTTTTCCTATCATCCATTAATAACGTCATTTATTTGCGATGCCTTAAGAAGTTCGGTTTTGACTTTTTATTTATATAAATAATCTCATATACCTTGCCATAAATGATGTTAGTTCGTGTTAACTTTTACATTAAAATATGAGTATAACGATCTTGTTACCAGAGTGTATCTAACAAGGATAAAGAAATTTTTAATTTGATCTATTCACTCAAGTCATATTTTTCGAGTATCATTGTGGTTACTACAAATAAGTTCTTTTGAAAAAAAAGAGGGGAAAAGAACCAAGTTTTTTAAGTATTTAAGATCTTATATAATATCATATAGGCATACTCTCATAAAAAAAATGGCTTGTTAAATTTAATTTTTAGCACTCTATATCAATGATGTAGATCTTACTGAGATCATTTTTATACTGAGACTGAGTCACAAGCATTTGAATTGTTAACAAAAACATATCTACACTGAAATAAATACACATAACTCTACTCCTCTATCATATATAACTTCACAGTACCATGATAGTGTAACAGAGATATATACGAATACATATAGCATTAAACAGTAATAGAACCATTAGACTCTCCATCATATATACAGGGTATTAAATTTATGGAAATATAGAGGAGTGGCAGCTGAGCTATCATTAATGGTATATATTTTGAATTGAGCTCTAAACCACGAATGAGCGAATCAAGGTTCTTTGGATAAAACAATAAAATGGTCGCGAGGAGTGAGGTTTGCATTATTGGTTGAGCACAGACAACCAACTTTGTAATGTTTTATATCCTTCAATACCACAACGACTGAATAACCATATTATCGAGTTCCTTATCACCTTGTATGAGAACTCTTACGTCCCCCGGTCGGAGACACGTATTTGATTGAATCATGATAAAAGACCAGAGAGTGCGTAGTTAATCCAATTTTCACGAAACAGATATATATACCCAAACGAGCATATATGTGAGTGAGTAGCTTTATCTTTTTTAATTAATTATAATACCACAATATATCTCGTTAAATTATCCGTTATTTATTAACAAGAATAGATACTAAAATCTAGTAATGAGTAATTACGTAACCCATTATATATATTATATATTATTATAGTTATTATAATCTTATATGGTCTTCATATAAATAGGATATCAAAATACAATAATACAGGTAATTATTATGATATAACTATATATATATATTATAATATATTTCTTTGTCAGTTTTCAGTTGCAAGGTATGGTTTAACTCACGTTTTTAATCAGTTTGTGTTGTTGATTGAAAACAGATACAGCACAAAAAGCAAAATTTGTTTGGCGGGTATTAATTTTCTGTACTTGATTAGTTGTTTTCGGGTACAACTGCTAAGATCCTTATATATAGCATGATTTAAGGCCACCAGTAAGATTTTTCCTCAACATTAACAATAAAGAAAACAATCCAGCACAAACGCGGGGTCTGGCCGTCCGATCTTTTTCACAACCGTACTATATGTCTGTTTACATGTAGATGGTTTTCAGAATTATGGATTCACTTTTTTAAATGCAGTGAATTTTCATCTCAAATGAACCTCTCATCTTGATCTTATTACTTATTTAAATGTACTGAATTTTTGTCTTAAATAAACTTCTCTTCTTGATCTTATTATAGTATTGTATTTGCAGCATAACTAATAATAAACTGTATACTATTTAGTTATAACTCAAAGCCCTTAAACCAGATTTGCTTTTTTTTCTTTCTCTGCCAATGGCAATAGAAAAAAGCATTATCAATAAATTGTTTAATTTATTAAACACATGTGTGAATTATTGAGTTGGGAAGCAGAGGAATAAATATACGTATATATTTCATTTTGGTTCCAGGAAATGTAAAAATAGCTCTACATGATGAAAGTAGATGCTGCCGCAAGTATACCTGCTTCATTAAAATAGTCAAAATCTGAATTTATTATTTTAATAATAAAGAAATGCATTTTATGGCAAGAAATTCAAATCGGCGTAAAGGTTTTTTTATCAGTTGTTATTTCTCAGTTCAAAAGATCCAAGCTTGGTCTAGTTACTCTATTAGGTCCTATGTATAAACATGGTAGAACAGTAAGAGGGGTAATTGGTAGACGTACACTTGATTGTCAATTATTTATAGTGAAACGCTTTTCCAAGTATGCTCCAACCAGTTATAATTGTTTAACAAGACCTACTCAGAAATATGTTTTTTATTAATTGCCCTATTTTGAATCATCAGGGAGAAGTAATATACAGCAAATTCGATTTAATATAATTTTGTTTTTTAATTTGGAAAATATTTTTCCCTGGACCTTTCCTAAGACCAGGATTGACCGACGTACTAGTGTGGTGTGATTGTAATAATATATATATATATATATTATATATATATACTATATATTATATATATAATAATATATATATATATAATATTTATTATATATAATATATATATATATATAATATATATATATATATACTATATATATATAGTATATATATTAATATATATATATATATATATATATATATATAGGTACGGGGCGAAAAAAATGACTGGCGGTGCGGTCGTTGCGCGGGGGGCGAAAAAAAATGGAATTGGTGTTGCGGTACGGTCGATGCGGAAAATCCCTGTGCTCGGCAAATTCTATTTGGGACTTTACAGATTGATTTTCTTAGAAGAGTTAATCATTTTACTCTATTTAACGCCCTTTAATAATAAAAGCTATTCCTGTATGTTTATGGCAGAATAATTATATAATATATATATATAATATATATATAATATTATATAATATATATATAATATATGGCATAAATATATAATATATAATGTATATATAATCTATATATTATTATATATATACCTAATTAGTGATAGTAGCTACGTATATATGAGTAAAAGATAATAATATATATATATATATACTATATATATATTTATAGTAGTATACAAGGCCATATCCAGGGGGTTTGAGGGGTATGAATTGTTTTATTTGGGATAAATAAAATTTATTTAGGCGAAATTTTTTTGATGGGTTTAGTCTCCTAATTTTAATTTATAAGAAGAAATATAATCAAAGCAAATTAAGAATTCTGTAGCTACATGTTAAAAGAAATGAGGAAAACATTTGTGGCTCGTGAAAATTTATTCGGTTTAGTGACTGTCTAAAGCACAAGAAGAGAATCTCTAGCTGAGATAATATACTTCGAAGGGTGAAATAAATAGAGCGACTTTCTAATTGAACAATGATGATATAATGGTGCAGCACAAATGAAGAAAATATTCAGCGGCAATGTATATGCTCATTTCTCTTCACATTTATGCGAAGCAAAACACATTATAATCTTTATTGGCACATGAAAATGACTAGGCACTATTTTAGGTTACCAAGACTGATAACTTTCAAGAGAAAAAATAGGAAAGATTTTCCCAGGAACAAAATGAACAAAATCATACAAGATCGCGCAGAAACAAGGTGGGTGGAAAGTTACGATGACTTGTTACGATTTAGAGGAGTTTTAAAGCAATTGTTGAAGCTTAAGAGGTGCTTCAATGGATCATGTTGAACTTCCAAAAACTTCAAATCCATTGAAATATGTTACTATGATCGAATTTATATAAGTTTAATTATTACTTCAATTTTGTTTTTATTCACTCTTCCATTATGTAAACTACATCGCGGTTTCCAACTTTCGTGACAGCAACTGCACTCAATCATAATCATATTGAAAATTTGATGCTTGTTTGAAAAAGAGTTTCGATCAAACATCGATGAAAAGCTTTCAATTATTTTGGAATTTGCAACTGAACTTCTGTTTTCTGTTAATAAAGAAGTGAGAATTCCGCTTGTGAGAATCAAAAAATGGAAAAGAAAAAGCAATTTAAATTCCAACTCTTGATTGATTTTTCAAACCACTTAATGAGCAAGTTCGTGAGTCATTTATTTATCCAGACTTTACTAATCTTTATAAAGTTATTCCATCGATACCTATTATAATTTTTTACTCATTTTTGTAATTAAACTTCATTTATTTTAAACTGTCGCATCTGGATTGTTAAGCATTGTTTACTTCAGAAAGATATCTCTCTACTCTGAAACGTCTGAAAATATATTTTCAATTCTATAAGAGAGGAAATAGTAACAAAATTAACTTAAATGGGTGTGTATAATAGCTACACAATATTAACGATGGAAGTTATCAATCATTTTGCTGTTAAGAGATTAAGAAGAATAATTTTTTTATATATAAAATTACACGTTTTTTTAATGTTTTGAAATTCCTATCAATGATAGGTTAGTCTATTCGCTTGTACTGAAGTTAGGATATATATATATATATATATATATATATTATATATAGTATTATATATATCATATATATATATAGTACATATATATATAATATATTATAATTATATATATATATATATAATTTAATATATATATATATATAATATATATAAATATATATATATATATAGTATATTTATATATATTAAATATTAAGTATATATGTATATATAAATATATATATATATATATTATATATTAATATATATATAATATATATAATAGATATATACTATATATAATATATATTATATATATTATATAAATATATATATATATATATATATATATATATATTATATATATATTATATATAATATATATATACTGTATATATATATTTATATATATATATATATATATATATAATATATATATATATATTATATATATATTATATAATATATATATATATATATATATATATATAAGCAAATATTATATATATATAGGTTCTTTTCAGTTATGAGGAGACAAGAATATCGATTTACAATATCGACTTCTTTCGAATAGATATATCGCTCCTAATTGCCGCAATTAATTACAGGATTTGAAATTTCCGAAATATTTTATGTATAGCAATTTAAAGTATTAACGGTTGTTATGATCAGTTAACAGCATATATGTGTTCGAAAATATTGAATATATTCCTGTAGTTTTATTATAACATTAAATTAATAATACTAGATTTATGAAAAGGCCCGACATTAGATATGAATCGCGCGGCATATTTATAGCTAAAACTGATACGTCAACTGAATGGCGTCGCCCCCAAAAAAAAGGGCCCTTGGAAATAAAACCCCCGTCTTTTTTCATTATTGAATAATGCTTCAGTTATGTCTTAAAAAGCAATTATTACTCTCTCGTCGTCTCTCCTCTCTCGTCTCTCTCTCTGCTCTCTGCTCTCCCTCCGTCATCTCTCTCTCCTTGCCATCCGTCAGTTCTTCTCTGTCTCGGAATCTTCTCTCCTGCTTCTCACTCCTCGGGTCTCTCTCTCTCTTCGATATATATGTAGTATAATATTATATATATATGACATATATATATATATATATATATATGATATATATATATACCTATATTATATACTATATATAATAATATATATATATATATATATTATTAGATATATTATATATATTATATATATAGTATAATATGTATATATAATATATAATATAATATATAGATATATATATAGTGGACTAATTGACTAATATACTATCTATATATATATATATATAGTATATAATATATATATATTATATATAGTTAATCACTCATATAATTTCAGTTTCAGGTATTTTTTCTTTAATTTTTGTTTTTAGGTTAGGTTAGGTTAGGTTAGGCTAGGTAGGTTAGGTTGTTAGGTTAGGCTAGGTTAACTTACGTAACTAACCTAACCTAACGCTAAAAATAAACCTAAACAAAATTGACTGAAAAAATACTGAACTGAATTTAAGTGAGGATTAACTATATATAGGCAGTATATATATTATAATATATATAATATATATATATATACTATTATATATATAGTATATATATAATATATCTATAGCTTATATATATATATATCTATATATATAGTATATATATATATATTATATATATATATATATATTATATAATACTATATATATATAGTAAGATATATATATATATAATATAAGTATCTATATATACTATATATATATATATATATATATATATATTATATATATAGATGTTATATATATCATATAATATAATATATATATATAATAATATATATATAGTATGATATCTAATATATATATAATTTTAGATTTGTGCAAATTGATAATAATTCCTGTAGTATTTAAGCAGTTAATTAAATCAATTATTTTAATAAAGAACGCGAATAATATGAATAATGCCTAGAAAACCTGATGCCCGGTCGCTGAGCAGCCAGATCCGTGTTTGACGCACTGATACGACGCGCGATATACACTGATGGAAATCGAGTAGTGAGACATCGATATATCTGTCTCCGCAAAAGCGAAAAGATCCTATATATCCATGAACGTATGATATATATATATAGGTATATGATATGTATATCCTACTTACTATAATATATATAATATATATAGTATACTATATAAGTTATAAAGTGTTCTGATACTACTATATATATATAACTAGTATATATATATAATATATAATAACGTATCTATTCTTATATATTCATAGGCTATATATATAGTACTAGGCAGTTCATCATACTAATCAATTATAATATTATATAAGTATACTATATAGTATAATAGCTATATACTGCGCTGGCATATGACTATATATATATTACTACTACATATATATATACTATCTATCCTAAAGTCTATACTTAAGGTATTAAGTATAGGTAATTTAATACGTATTTTATTACCCACAACGCGCGATACTAGTCTTATTTCATAGCTCCTTACACTATCTAATACCGGAAATAGTACGCACTCTTTATATAGCCGAGAGGCCTAGTCTACCAGATGACGCTGATCGCGCTACCCGTACGCGCACAGTATTTCGCAGCCTTATAAGTTTAGTTCCGTTTTAGTTAATCATAATACTGATAGTAGTAGCGTATACCGCCTATATAAATATATATTACGTGTCACCTATATACGATAGACTATTACTACCTAGGCTATATACTAACTGAGTATATATTATATATACACATATATCATAGTACTATGATCTACCGCTACTATATCATATATAATAGTATCAGTAGTTATATTATAACTAGTACGACGCAACAGCAGTAGTATACTTGGCATGTTGGGTTTAAAGGGTTCATGGCCTGGGGTTTGTCAGTATATGGTCTTGGTAAGTCGAACAGTTAACTTTTAAATGTTGTCTTAAATAGGTAGTGCAGACCGCGTGCCGGTAACCGGTGAGTTGGATAGCGTCTTGTTAAATGGATCTGCTGATTTGAATACATGTCAGGGTTTCGTATTCAAAAATGGCACATTAGAAAGCTTTGCCATCCTATTTTTATGGAGGATTAGAAGACCGGGCAAATGTTGCTGTTGTTTTATTTAGCCATCCGAATATTTGCTTTTTTCTTTCTTTTTTTAGGTCTTTTTGATACAGTGATTAAGATAATGAGTAGAGCCTATTGGAATTATATATATATATATTTTTTTTTTTTTTTTTTTATGGTAAGAATGATTTTTATTGGCTCATCTTAGAAAACGATTACTTCATGTATTTTTGTATATTTTTCTGTAGTATTTTTAATACCGCTATTTACTTTTTGATGGTTTGTCTTGCATTCAAATGGCGTTTGCTTTTTTATCAAATATGTGAAGATATTGTTTTTTCAATCGAAACACTAAAATATAAAACAAAAAAAAAAAAAAAAAAACAAACAATACGTAGCTATGCAATAAAAATGGGGGTCAAACGGGTTTTTTGTTTAGAAATAAGTGTCACGTGTAAGGAGGGCGACAAGGCTGTAATTTACCAACAGATGATGAAAGTACCTATCCTAACAAAATCTATTTGAATCTGTCCAGGATTAAATATTCATGGTTGGTAGGGCTGTTGGCTTCACTTGTTCTGATGAAGTTCATTCATCTCGTATTATTTCAGAGTATAGATATGTAAAAGTTCTAAAATAAAATAACTACTTTGCAAAATCTTAACCATTTCTAGCACTCCCTCCCCAATTGTTGTTTTAGTTTTATTGGCTATCTAAATACAAGTAGTAATGAAACTGAAAGTGGTAGTACTAAATTTCCTTTTATATAGGTCTTTGATCAGTGTTAAAATACTACAACTCGATTATCCCACCCATTCCCAGAACTATAGATTTGTTTGGTATTAAAAACTGCAAAAACGATCGTTTACCATATGCCGTTGCTATTACCAAATATGAACGCCTTATCGATATATATATACT
>JABUQX010096728.1:22500-34211 GCA_015478945.1 Trachelipus rathkii
AGAGAGAGAGAGAGAGAGAGAGAGAGAGAGAGAGAGAGAGAGAGAGAGAGAGAGAGCGAGGAGAAGAGGAGAGAGAGAGAGAGAGAGAGAGATAGATAGATAGATAGATAGATAGATAGATAGATGCATAGATAGATAGATAAAGAGAGAGAGAGAGAGAAAGAGAGAGAGACCCGACAGGAAATGAAAGAGAGAGAGAGAGAGAGGAGAGAGAGAGAGAGAGAGAGAGAGAGAGAGAGAGAGAGAGAGAGAGGAGAGAGAGGTGGGAAAAGTCAGGAGGTTACTGAAGTCGCACTTGTTATATATTATATTAATATCTACTAAAAATGCAATTGAAATTAATTATATATTTAACATAATTAAAAAAAATAGAATTAATTATTCATTAATTTATTTTAATTAAATTAATATAATTTTTTACAAATATATATATTTTAATATATAATTTATATATAATATCTGAATCTGAAATAATTAATAAATTTCAGTATATATAATATATTATATATATATATATATATATATGTAATATATTATAGTAAAACATCAAGAGAAATCCTTTCATCAGTGGTTTGTGATACTCGGTTCTATATATGTATTTATTTAAACATCGTAGATATATTCGAACAGGTTTTAAAAATATAAAAATATAACAAACTATAAATATATAAAAGTACAAATACAACGTAAAAATAACATATATATTATCATAGATTATCCATAAAATGCCATAGAAATGTTATCCCTGTAAAAAATGTATTTCATAAATTCTTTGGAAATAGATAAAAATATTGATTTTGGACTTTTTATTTATTTTTGTTCTTTTTAGTTTTGTTTGAACTATAGATTGTCTACCTTATTATATAATACAACATTCCACACCACTATTATATACCTATAAATATAACTTTACTTCTAATTATGATGTTTTTGGATTTCAAGAATGGTGAGTTAGGGTGGTGCTTATATTACTCAATTATGTGGACTGCTGTTTATTAAATCAAGTTGGCTTGAAGATGACTCTAATAGCTGAAAAATTCCTTACTTAAATTTCTTCTTTTGAATCCTCAGCTTTTGTAGAGTTTTTCTTGATGTTCTAAATTTTCTTCTGGCTTCTTTATTCATATATTAGATTGAAGAATTCAATTGCTAGTTATTCCACCTTAATAGTTTCTTCTTTGTGAAATTAATAAGCTCTTGAATGAATAGATGGTACTAAGTGTTTCTTCAATTTCTTCTATTTTTGAATTGAAGTTCCATAAAGTACTTTGCTTTTAAATTTCTCAAATTTACATTTGGCAAAGTTCAGTTTTGTTGGCTTCAGTGCTTGTTTTGATTTTCTGCAATGGCTATATGCTTGCAGTATTCTAATTACTAGTTTTTCTTAATATTCGGCTTTCTTTAGCCTTTATTCTATTTGCAAGTCCTTATTTTTGCCCCACCTTCTAATTGCCCCACCTTCTATTCTGATTTCCTCAGCAATTTTCTTTGTGGTTTGCATATTTTTGCTTTCTCTTCTAATATTTTGGTATTTTTTTGTAACCATAGTTGATGTTCACATAGTATGAATAGTAATGAATTTCTTTATTTCTTTTTATTTTTTATTAATTATAATTATATTTTTTTTTTTTTATATTTTAATGCAAAATATAACATATTCCCCCTTTTGCTAGGAATATTAAGTTTACTTGTTATTCTTAGTTTCCTTAGAGTTTACAATTCTGTTGTCTTCTTTTTATAATCCTGCACTTTCTCTCAGCAAGATTAATTTTGTTATTGGTCTTTTCAAAATTGTTGTATTTTAAAGTATTCTTGTCTTTATTTATTTTCACATCTACTATTCTCACTCTGTTTGAGTCATCTTTGTAAACTTTTACTATTTTTCCTAAATTCCACATATTTCTTTGTTTGAAGTCATCTATTAAAAGGACTAAATCTCCCACTTGGTGTGATTCTTTTTCTGCTAACCATTTACTTCTTTTTTGCAATAAAGGGACATAAAGAATTATCCATCATTTCCAAAACAAAGAAGCAAGATACTGAACTTGTTTTCATCTTCTCCACCTCTATACGGATTACGAGCGCTGGAAATGACGGGTTAGAAGAGACTCACTAGCACCTTTAAGAGTTAGTAGATGATTTGGTGTCAAAGCTTTAAGTTTTTAAATCATTTGGAAAATTTGTTATTGGTCTATTATTTATATGAATTCTATCTCACAGAACAAAGTGTTCAAGTTATCATCTCTGTCAACTTTATTGGCTGTTCTAAGAGTGAAGCTTGTAATATATTTTCTTACAACGTTCTAATGTGTCTCTCAAAATGAACTCCTTTATGAGAACTATGAGGTGGTTCAAATATCCACTGTATTTTTTTGCTCAAAAATTTGATTTACTTTGCTTCTTCAAGTTAATAGTTTTTTTTTAATCTTTGTTAGCTTTCACAAGTCTTCAATCCATTATCTGAATCGGATCAATTTCCAATGCCTTGCGGCTTATATAATCTTCTTAGGCGCATTGATAAAAGCATCAGTATCTAATGAATATAGCTTTTCTAATGTATTGCTCTGCTACTTAAACATGAAGAATATTAATCACATATCTTTTTTCTCTTACCTTCCCTCTTCCCCTTACTACAAGAAAAGGGCCAAAGGCATCTATACCAATACTGTGAATGGTGGTATATCACATTCTAATCTATCTTTGGGCAAATCTCCCATCAACTGCTGAGTTGGCCTTGTATGGAGCTTCCTACATATTATGCAATCTTTTAAAATCTTCTTAATACTTCTACTTGCTCCAATGATATAGTACTTCTCTCTTAAAGCATTTAAAACTGTTTGTTTTCCTAAATGTCCATTAATTCTATGGTAATGTCTCATTATTAACATTGTAACATGACTATTTGGCAAGATAATTGGATGTTTAAAATCATATGATACATCATTCAGATTTTTATTCCTCCCACCTACCCTTAATATTCCATTATCATCTAAAAATGGTAAGAATTTTGCCAAAATGTGCCTTTTTGACAAAGCTTCTTTCTTTTTTATTTTGTATTGTATATCATGAAATTCTTTATTTTGTACATATTTGTAAATGCCTTTTCTGCATCTTTTAATTCTGTGATTGTCATAGCACCTTTATTCCAGGCTTTTTTATGCAAATTTTCTTTAACTCTTAAAATCCATGCTACTTTTGTTTTTAATTTCATCCAATCTGAGACAGAATGTATGAGCTTGTCTGTTGAACTTTCTTGTAGTTTTGTATGGTGGCTATCAGGTTTACTTTTTTATAATTTCATCATTTTCATCATCTAATTTATTTTCTTTATTTGCTCAGGCCATTGAGCTTTGTCTTTGTACAAAAATTCTGGACTGTGCTCCATAGTTACTTGTTCAAAACTCATAACGTATACTTTACTTCTATATCTGAATATTTAGGTTGCTGGTAAAATAATTCATTGGCTATATCTGTTTGTGAATCTAATATAATTAACTCTATTATGTACAAATCTTTTGAATTTTTGATTCATTTTTAATATATTGTAATACAATTTCACTATCTATCCAAAATACTTCTTTTGTTTATTTTCATATCTAATTCATTTTTTAAAATTTTGATGTATGTTGGAAGTATTTGGCTGTTGATTGTTTCTGTCGAACATCATTTTTTTTAATGTATAAAATATCAATAAACACCAATGAACAATATTTTTCATCATTACATCCAATGAACCTTATATATGCTACTGCAGCATATGCTATCTGTGAACCATCTGAAAAATAATGTAGTTCTACCCTTTTATACTTTAGACAATTTGGATTGTATGGCCTAGGAACTTGAAAATCATCTAGCTTATTAACATCATTTAGCCATTTTATGTAACTTTTTTTTATATCTAATGGGATTTCATCATCCCAGTTAACTTTTCTATCGCATAAATTTTGAAATATCTTTTTAGCTACTAGTAGCACTGGACTAATAAATCCTAGTGGATCATATATGGAAAAAATGCAACTGAGTATACTTCTTTTTGTCAAATTTTTATTTTGTATATCTACCCCTGCTTCATTAAATTATTTCTGGGTCCACTCAGCTAATACTTTTTTGTAAAGGTAATTTATTAAAGGTAGGTTTATTTCTTTAAATCTTTAACTAAGTCTTGTTTATCAATATTTTCCAAAAATTTCTTTGAATTGCTACTTGATGCAGATTAAAACCACTATTTTTTAAATATTCTTTAACTATCTTTATAAACTGCTACAGCCTCATTTTCTGATTTCACAGACTTTAAACAATCATCTACATAGAAATTTCTAAGTATGGTATCTTTGGCTAGATTACTGAATTTTCCTGCTTCAATTACATTTGTAGTTTGCTTCAAGACATAATTTGCAATTGAAGGAGAGCTCACACTTCCAAATATATGAACTTTAACCCTGTATTCTTCTGGAGTTTTATCTAAATTACTTTGGGAACCATAAGAAGCGCTGATAATCTTTATCTTTGTCAAGTACCTGTATTTGATAAAACATCTTCTCTATATCTGCTATGAAAGCATATTTCTCTTTTATGAACCTTAAAAGGATGCCTTGTAGGTTAGAATTATAGTGCTGGGGCTTGTAGTAAGACTATTATTTAAAGAAATACCATTGTATGGCAAAGCTGCATTAAATACTACTCTCAATTTTTTCTTTTGTGGATGGATTACACTATGGCAGTGGTGCCCAACCTTTAGTCCATGGCGAGCAAATTAAGAATTTAAAAATTTTAGGCGAGCCACACATAGGACGACGACCACTAATAATTATTAATTTTATTATATATATATATATATATATATATATATAATATTATATACTATATATATTATATATATTATCTATATATATAATATATATATATATTATATATATATTATAATATATATTATATTATATATATTATATATATATCTACGTTGCCCACATTTACAGGCAGGGCTGCTTTTCCAATGGAGAGGGTAAAACAAAAAAGCAAAAAAGAATGATAAAGAAAAAAACAAAAAGGAAAGTAAATTCAGCCAGTCCCTTGTCTAACGCATCCCTCATGTGGACGCAGACGCGAGACTTTAAGAGAGGAAGATTGATACTGCAGGAAAAATGATGAAAAATTAGTTCAACAAACAAATGTGGTTGAAAGAAGGAGGCACCACAACGGTAAACTTGAGTCCTGCCATATTTACGCAATACTGTGAGAGATAGGCCATCTTTGTTTTACGAGGGCGAGCAGTGGTTGAGGAATGTGAGAGGTCAAATTGTCTCGAGCACCTCCCGTTGTAATACCTATATAGAAAAGAGATTGGGCACCAATATCACTCGCAGAGAAGGAGGATCCAGGGAATGAAGTATTGGGCAGTTTTATTAGTTTTCTAGGTAGCTAACACTATCCAAAAGGAGGTGGTAACGATCACCCCAATGTGAATAAGAGTCATTCTATACAGGGGGCGAATAAGACTCTTTATAACTAACTGACAGAAGAAAAAATCACGCATCTTGAGGCAGAATTCCAGCTTCATTGAGACCATTTTTAGCAGCCGATTTGACATGAGGTCTCCAAGACAATTCACTTTTATGTTCAGTCCAAGAATATTTATGTTGTTTCAGGCGAGAGAGAACCGTCGAAAGCCAATGTAAGTAGACCATATACTCGAGAGACAGAACCTCTATGTTGTGACAGTTGTTGACGATTGATTTCACATAGAATGCGCTTAGCCCTGCAGAAATCCGCACAATCGCAAGAATTGCGTCGAAACTGTGAGAAGAGGTAGCTGATACAAACGAGGGAGTAATTGAAATGAATAGAGGAATGGGAGTTGGCTCAGCAGCATAAGTGAACAGAGTTAGAAGTTCCAGTTAAGAAGACCGTTAAAGAAGTAGGCAGCAAGGTGGGATAAAAAGACCATGAGGAACCCCAATTAATAAGAAAGGAGGAAGAGGTTGTCCATCAACAAGAGCTGAAATGAAACGATCTGAAAGAACTAGACAGAGTAAGGCAAAGCGAAGGGAAATTCAAGGAAGGTAGCTGAGCGTAGAGATCGTTGTCATACTACTGTCAGAGCTTAGATATGTCAACGATATCACACAAGACTCAAGTCGCTAAGGGAGAAAACCATGATCAATGATATATAGTACTTATTCAAGATAGCTATACATATCACCTATACATTAATTTACATATTTCTCTATACAATAATATATAATATAATATTATATTATATAGTATATATTTATATTTCTAAACTTAATTTTTAATAACGTGGCTAAATGCTGAATACGCGAGTCGCGAGCCACATTAGACGTACGCGAGCAACATTTGCCGCGAGCTACGGGTTGGGCACACTGCACTATTGGTGGTGTTAAATTAGAATCTGTCATTGTTTAATAATTCATGTTTCTCAACTTTTTCTGGCAACATTAGTTTTACGGTTCATTTTTATGCTATCACTATACTGTACAAAATATTCTTGGTCTTTTAAAAATTTACCTTTTAATGAGAACAGTCTTGCTAATGCTTGATTTTTGTTATTAGGAAAATGCTGATTTTCTTTTTTAAATGGTAAACCAACTTGAAATTTACCTGTAATTGTTCTTTGTAATGTATTTTCAACCTTATTCTTCCACTTCAAATCTTCTACACTTTCACAGACTTGCTCAGGATTCTTTTCAGAAAACTCTCTTGAGCAGTATTTTTCAAGCAAATTATCATCTTGTTGTATTTGGGTCTTATGACATCTTAAACTCATGAAAGCTGGTATACCATCTGGTGTCGAACCTTGTAAAGCCCATCCAAATGAATATTTAACTAAATTTAACTAAATGACCTTTAACTAAATATTGGTTCTAAATTACTCTGGTTGCATTCTATTAATAATCAAATTTTTTGATTCTATGAAGTGATGCACTGATTCAATTTTCTAATCATTTATATCTTTGAATAATGGACTTCTCCATTTTAGGGGCCATTTTCTTTGCAGTATATATTATTTATGGTTTCAGATTTCTTCATCTCAATATCATAAATTTCTAAGTAATTAAAATATATGTTTTATTTTATTCTGTCATACATTGTAGTTATATCTATATCTTTCTGAGGTTTCAATATATGAACATTCCTAGTTCTGCGCTAAATTTTATAATCCAAAAAGCATGCTGAAGAATATGGTATGCTAGACCCAATGTTGTCTTAAATCACTATTATCTTTACTTTAAGCTTTATTTTAACTGGTACTGCAGGGTAAAATAGCTTTTTATTACTTACTTTTGTCTGAAAGGTTTTTGCTTCATTACTTCCTGATTCTTTTGACTCTACTTTCTTATCTTTATTTTCTAAATTCACAGTGAGTGCTGCTGGTGAGATATTTGAACAATCTTGCTCTTTGGCACTATCTTTTTCTCTATGCAGAAATGTTAAATGTTGCTTATTACATTTTTCACATTTTTCTGGTCTTTTACAATTACTACTAAAATGATTTGATCTGAGGCACTTAAAGCATAATTTATTGTCTTTAATGAACTTTGTTATTTCATCTTGGCTTTGTTTTTCTAGGATTTTACATTTAAGTATACTATGATTGTCTTTTTTACAAAAATTGCAAAACTGCGATTTATTATTATTATTATTACTACTACTACTATTATTACTATTACCATAATTCTTTTTATTGTCATTATTATTATTCCATTTATTATTATTATTATTATTATTATTATTATTATTTTTTGTATAAAGTGATTTACCTTTTTCACTTTGTAATTTGGTTTGTTTGGGTTTTGTACCAATGCCAAGTTCTCCGAACAAAGGTGTATTCATTATTCTTGCTTCTTTTTCAACAAACTTTGTAAATGTACTAAAGCTTACCTTTTTATTTTCTTCATACATACTATCAACTTTATATCTCCACTTATCAACGTTGTTTTGTAAGGGAGTTTTAATCTTTTTAAATAGACAGTAGAATTCAATTCATTCAATGGAGTAAATTTTCCATTGCATTATTAATAGCATCTAAAAACAAAGAAAAATCTGCCATAGCTTCAGGCATCCTCATTTCTTGATTTATTCCATCTTCTTAACTTTTTTCAGAATATGTATTTGCATAGATTGTTCATTTTCTCATATTGTTTCTCTAGTTTTCTAATGCCTTTTTTATAAGCTTATTTTTCCTCTAAATGCATATCAACTTTTTTACTATCGTTTTCTGCTTTACCTTCTGTATACTTAATTAAATAAGAAAGCTTATTCATTTCATTCTCACATTTTCCTTCTATATTAGTTTTAAAAACTAGCATAAAATCTTTAAATTTAGTTGGATCCTTTCCATTAAATATTTCAGGCTCACATGTTGGAAGAGGATTATAAATAGGCCTACTCACTTCTAACTTTTGTTTTAAAATTTCTACTAATTTAGACTCCTGATTATTATTTATTTCAGTTTGTGTTAAATTTACATTTTTATTTTCATTTTTACAGAAGTATCGCTAATACTGAAAATTGGACTTTCTAATTTTTGTTCAATTTTTATAAGACTCTGCTCTAGATTTTTTATATGACTACTATGTTGGTACAAATCTAAACTTTCTTGTTCCTTTTTTTGCAAGTATTGTTCATGCCGTTGTAATTTATTTACTTTTTCTATCTCAAGTACAAAGATTGGGACTATTGACACTTTTTGAAACTAGTCTACCTTGCTTTACTCCTTTACTTGAATACATCTACTAGCATCATGTGCTTGTGGCATACTTGGCATATTTACTCATATATATTTGAAATATCACTTTTATTCATACTATGGCTGTTAGTTTTAGTGTGAGCCTGCTGTTATTTTTACTCTGCCTCTCAGATTCTGAATTAAATTCACTACACGAACTTTTTTTTAAATGATTCTACTTTTGCTCTAGATGTATTTTGTCGTTTTTATTTCGAGACTTAAATCTAAGTCATTTAAGAAAGCATGCCATAATTTGCCTTTAATAATGTTAATTTTAAAGGTAACCGCTGCTAATTTTCCTGAAGGAACCTTAAAACCTCTTCAGTTGTTTCTAATTGTCATCATTGATTGTTCATTACCTTCTATTGTTGATAATCGCTCATTTTTTTTTTTTATATTATTATTATTAAAAACTACTAATATAATAAAATATATTTCAACTAATATATCAAGATTCATTCACAGTCATTTTATTTTTATGTAATAAAAAAAAAATAAAGAAGGATGTTATGTTTTTCAAACCAACGTATTTATATTACAGATAAATTTTATTATTTCGTATATGAAGTTTACCTGTATATTTTTTTTATTTATTTTATTATTTTTATTTTTGCTATACTTATTTATACTTATTTTGTGTCAATCGGATGATCATTCCTCCATCTGAGTGACCTGAGTGACAACTTCGTATTCTTCATCCAAGCTTTCTTCTAATTAGAAGAACTATGTAAAACATCAAGAGAAATCCTTTCATCAGTGGTTTGTGATACTCGGTTCTATATATGTATTTATTTAAACATCGTAGATATATTCGAAACAGGTTCTAAAAATATAAAAATATAAGCAACTATAAATATATAAAAGTACAAATACTAAACGCAAAAAATAAACATATAATTTTACATAATTTCCTAAAAATGTGAAATTGTTATCCCTGTTAAAAAAATGTATTCATAATTTCTTTGGAAATAGATAAAAATCTTGATTTTTGGGACTTTTTATTTCTTTTTGGTCCTTTTAGCTTTGTTTGAAACTCATGATGTTTACTATTTTATATTAATACCACATTCACACCAACTATATTAATACCTATAAATATAACTATTACCTTCTAATTACTGATGTTTTGGATTTCAGAATGGCTGAGATTAGGGTGGTGGCTTATATTACTCAATTTGTGGGGCTGCTGATCAATAAAGTTGCTTGAAGATGGCTCTATTAGCTGAAAATTCCTTTTTTGTTTCTTCTGGTTGAATTTTTAGCTTTCATAGAGTTTCTTTGTTGTCCTCAGGTTTCTTCTATAGCTTCTTTATTAATATACTTGTTGATTGAAGAATTTAGTCAATTTCTCTTAATTCCACCTTAATAGTTTCTTCTTTGTGAAATTAATAAGCTCTTGAATGAATAGATGGTACTAAGTGTTTCTTCAATTTCTTCCTATTTTTGATTGAAGTTCAAATTCTGTACTTTGCTTTTATTTTCTCAATTAACTTTTGCAAAGTCAGTTTTGTTGCTTCAGTAGCTTGTTTGAGTTTCTGCAATAGCTTATATTTGCTTGCAGTATCTCCTAATTTATTATTTCTTCTTAATATTTGGCTTTCTTTAGCCTTTTTCTATTTGCAAGCCCTTTTATGTTGCCCCACCTTCTATTCTGATTTCCTCAGCAATTTTCTCTGTGTTGCAATCAATTTTTGCTTTTCTACATATCTAATATTTTGGTTATTTTTTGTAACCATAGTTGATGTATCACATATGTAAGAAGTAATGATTTCTTTAATCTTCCTTTTTATTTTTATTATTATTATTATTTTTTTTTTTTTTATTTAATGAAAAAATATATATATATATCTTCTATATATATATTTATATATATAATATATATCTATATATATATCTATTATATATATAATACATATATACTATTATATATATGTATTTTTTTTTTTTTATTATATTATATATTATATATATTATATATATATATATATATATATATATATATATATATATATATATATATATATATATATATATATATATATTATCTATTATAATATGGGTTCAAGCAACCATTAGTTGATTTATATAAGTCAGTTTTCAAGCAGTGATGTCGAAGCAGGTGACTTGAAAACTATTTCGAGATATCTCTTTTTTGGAGAAGGCGGATCGACTAGTCAGTAGAGCTTCTGTACATTGTTTACTGCGACGCCTGTTAAGTTCGATGGTTCGTGTCCCTGGCGGGAGTAGAATTTTTTTTCATCTTAATATTGCTAAGATAATTCTCGCAACGAGCATGGTGTGTGCGCATGTCTGGCGATCCTTGACTTTGGTCAGGCTGCTCCTGTTAACCATGGCACGCCTGAAGTAAATGTCGTGGTAGCCAAGAGGCGGGGTTCCAAACACACCTTGCTTGTGGATTTAACTAAGTAGCCGAGTTTAAAGCATTGATATGAATGGCATGGAGATTTTGAAATCTTCCGAGATGCTCTCTTTTTGCTGGAGGCTGTATCGACTTAGTAGTAGCCTTCTGTAAATACATGTTTTTTGGTCTAACGGCGACGCTGTTGTCAATGGTTGCGTCCTGGCGGGCAGTGAACTTTTTCTTAAATCTTATTATTTGCAAATTTCTGCAACGAGCATGTTGATGCGCATGTCGGCGATCCTTGACTTTTTGGTCGGGCTTGCTCCTGTATACCATGAACACCCCTAAGAATGCGGTGTAGCCCAGAGGGGGGTTCCATCTCCCACCTCTCTGTGTGATTTACAATAAGTGCGAGTTTCAATTATTGGATATCGACTGCGGAGATTTGAATCTTTAGGATGCCTTCTTTTTGGGGGGCGCAATCGGACTCAGTAGAGCATCATGTAATTGTCTATATTAGGCGCGCTGTTTGTCAATGGTTGAGTCCTGGCGCGAGTGAAATTTTTTTTCAATCTATTATTGCAAATTCTCTCTCGCAAGGTC
>JABUQX010096729.1:0-2500 GCA_015478945.1 Trachelipus rathkii
ACACACACACAGAAGAGATAAACTTAAATTATTTATTTATTTATTTATTATTTATTTAATTTATTCATTGATTTATTAGTTATTTACTTTACAATATTTACTTTATTAATTTTATTTTAAATGCTAAATATAATAGTGTAAAAAAATGCGTAAACACATTCAATATATTATTATTATGAACACAGTTTTATTTTGGTATAATTTTTATTCCTTTGAGAATCTTAACTTTTCTTTTTATTATAGAGAATATTTTAGTAAAGAAGAACTCATTTGCTTCAAAAGGAAGATTAAAAGTTTTGAAAGTACAGACGCTAAACTTCCATAAGTGGCTCAGAAATGCACTACGCATATTCACTATATATATATACTATATATATATATATTATTATCTATATAATATATATATATTATTATATATATAATATATATATTATATTATATATTATTATATATGTATATATATATATATATATATATATATATATATATATATATATAATATTATATATATATACTATTATAATATTATTATATATAATTAATTATATTATATTATATATATATATATATTATTTTATATATATATTATATATATATATATATATATATATATATTATTAATATAATTATATATATAATATATATTATATTTATATATATATATATATAATATTGATATATAATATATAATATAATTATATATATCCTAAAGTAAGTTTACTGAATATCCAATGAACGACTGAGTATGGTAGCTCTCCGTGACGAATCACGAGTGGGTAGTTAGTTGCCTCTAAGGCTAACCATATCCAATACCGGTTTTATCAGATTTTTTAAGGTGAGACTTGCAATACATCTGTTTATGTGTGGGCGTGTGTTCTAACCTTGTGACGTTTTTGCACTACATTTTTTTTGTATATGGGCTTGTTTTCTATCCTCGTTACGTTTTTGCGATGCAGGTAAATGTTGAACAGCGGTACGCTATCTAATTCTGCGTGAAACGTAAACAAGCTCTGCCACTGTGACATTATGTTCTTGGTGAGGAGATACTTGTGGGCCGATGCAATCCTATTCCTAGACTATGGTTTTTTTAAGTGGCACATTCATTCAAAGAGGCGAAAAATGTTGAAGAAGACCTCGTTGTGGAAGACTTATCTCATCCAAAAACGATGGAAAATGTGGAATTTGTTAGAGCTGTGATGGAGAGAGACCGCCGGTTCAGTGTCAGAGTGGTTGCAGAAGAAACTGGTTTCGATAAAATTGCAGTTCATAGAATTTTAACGAACCATTTGCACATGCGAAAAATTTGTGCAAAACTAGTGCCGAAAGACTTGTTTGTGGAGCAAAAAAACGAAAAGGGTCAAAATTTGTCAGATTTACTTGAAAGACTCAAAATGGAGCACAATATTTTTGGATAAAGTTATAACAGGCGAGGAATCCTGGGATTTTGAGCACTATATTGAAACCAAACGGCAAAGTGCGAATGGCACACAAAATATTCTCCTCGTCCGAGGAAAGCACGCTTGAGCAAGTCCAAGGTGAAAACACTGATTATTGTTTTTTTTTCGATAGCCATGGAATTGGGCACAATGAATTTCTACTTTCAGGAGAGACAGTTAATCACGTCTTTTACAAAGATGTCTTGGAACGACATCGAAAACGAGTTCAGCGAATCAGAACAGACATTGCAGACGATTAGGTGCTACACCATGATAACGAGCCAACTCACACTGCGTTCTCAATTATAGAATTTCTGGCGAAGAAAAACATTCAGGTACTTCCACTTCCTCTATACAGCCCAGATTAACTAGCTGCGGTGCGATTTCTATCTTCTTCCTAAGTTGAAATGAAGTTGAAGGGTCATCATTTTAGGACGATGGAAAACATAAAGAATACTGTAGCACGTGATCTAAAAACAATTCAGGAAAATGACTTCCGGTGCTGTTTTGAACAGTGGAAGAAACGTTGGAACCGCTGTTTGTTTAACCTCCCAAGGGTCATACTTATAAGGAGATAACTTTAGGTAAGGAAATAATTTCAGGTAAGTTCAAAACATAATTAAATTCGACAACAGTACACTTACTTTTAGGACATAATATATATATTATATTATATATATATATATATATTATAGTATATATATATATATATACCTATAATATATGTATATAATATAATATATATATATATATATATATATATATATATATATATATATATATATATATATATATATATATATTATTATATATATATTGTATATATATTTGGATGATAGGTTTAAATTCAATATTATAAATTTAGAAATAAGCTTAGGGCTTATATTTAATTTTAAATTTTGGCCTAAGGGTGATGTAATATATAATATTATTAATGATTTATATTTTAATTTGTAATTACCTTATATTTTACTTGAAAATAATATTTTGTGAAAAAATTAGAAACATTAAATAAACAAAATGACCAAAGCGATTAACTTTATGTTAATAATAATAATAATAAT
>JABUQX010096729.1:12500-15000 GCA_015478945.1 Trachelipus rathkii
TAATTATTATTAAGTGTAGGAAAATTTTCAAAATTTAATATATATATATATATATATATATATATATATATATATATATATATATATATATAGTATATAATATATATATATATATATATTATATATATTATATATATTATATATATATTATATATATATATATATATATATATATATATTATATATATATATATATATATATATATATATATATATATATTGTTATGTTTTAAGACTCTGTCAGTTTTGATTTTTTTTTTGTTTTTTTTTAACAATATTGCTAGTATATGATACTAACAATGAATTTCAGTGGTGATGGACGTGATTCAAAAGTTCGAAATATTTTAAATAATTATTTAAAAGTCACATTTATATCAATAAAATTTTAAAAAATGAAATATCTCAAAAAGTACGCCACTTACAGAAAAACCAATTACATATTTGAAATCAGCGTATAAAGCTTATTACAAAAATGTAAAAAGCAAAAAAAAACAAAAAAAAATTTTTTTTCATAAATTAAATATCTCGAAAAGTACGACACTTACAGAAAAACCAATTAAATATTTGGAATCAGCGTGTAAAGCTTATTACAAAAATGTAAAAAAGAAAATAAAAAAAAAAAAAAAAAAAAAAAAAAAAATTAGGGGGCTTCGAGCCGAGGGGGACAGGGGGGGGGACGTTTTCCATACCCCGTAGGGGAGGGGCGGAGGAACCCCCGCGACACCCAAATACCAAAGAGCGGGGGGGTTCCGGAACCCTCCCCGGAGGGGGGGAAATAGTCCTACCCTGTCGTTCCCCCGGAAGGCCGAGAGACCCCGACTCCTGCCATCTTTGCGGTTTACCCTTGGGTATTCCTTTAGTTAAAAAAAAAAAAAAAATTAAAAACTGCGGAGTCGTAAAACGTAACTGGTCCTATATATTTTTGAATCATGTCCGTCACCCCTTATATTGACTGTTAGGATCATAATACTAGAAATATATAAAAAAAAAACAAAAAAAAAAACAAAACTGACGGAGTCTTAAAACATAACAGGTCCTATATATATTATATATATATATATATATATATATAATAATATATATATGTATTATAAGTTGATATATTACATATATAAGGAGAGAGAATGCAAATATATATGAGAGAGAGAGGTGAGAAAAGACTATATATATATTGGTAAATAGAGCTATATAGGAATACATGATTAGTCAAGGGAGCCGCAAATCGGAAAAGTTTCAGAACCACTGGCACTAACCCAATTTATAGGATAAAAGGGTGATTGTTATATTAAGTTAAGCAAACAATCACGAATGTACAATATGAAATGGATTTCATTATAAAACCGTAGTTTATAAATTACTATTAGAATAATTATTATTATAATTGCACAGAATAGTCACTATTATAATAGTTTTTATATTATATTAATGTTTAACTTAACTTCAAGAACTAAACAACGGGAGTATTCAGTTTTCAACACTATATAATATTGAGGTCACTTTCAAAAAATCTTAAGCAAAGAGACGTTGGGACACTTCTGGGAGTTCATGAAAGGATGTGAACCATAAATTACAATGGCAATTAGTATTACCCCACAATTAAGGTTGGGAAAAATGGCAATTGGTATGGCCCCAAATTTAAAAGTCTCAAAATTAAGACCTAGGAATAAGATGGATCTTGAGAGGGCAATTAAGCCTAGAAAAAAGATAGATCTTGAGAGGGCAATTAAGCCTAGAAATAAGATGGATCTTGAGAGGGCAATTAAGCCTAGAAATAAGATGGATCTTGTCCACTCTAAATATAAAACCTTGAAATATGACCCTGTAAAAGATTTACAGCAATAAGATTTATGAATGGGAATTATTATATTTAAATTATTTTAATAGTTTATTTTATCAAATCAAATTTTGTAAAGGGAAATGTTAAAAAGAAAGATTCTTAACCTAACATAAGGATGTCAATGAGGGGTCTTATTTGAGCTTGAGGACCTCAAAAGGGAAATGGTTTCCGCAAATATGCTGTAATTAAAAGGGAAGATTGGAATCTAATTCTATGTTATATTCATTATATATTCATCTACATATGCTCAAGTGTAGTTATACTATCGTAAATTATGAAATCATATGCACTAACCTTTATGGATATAATCCCAAATATAATAAATGAAAGTATTTAATGGGTTTTAGTGTACCGTTTTATAGTTTATAAGTATAAACTGAACTGGAAAGCAGAAAATAATGTTTAAGATCATCCATAAAAAACCCAAAGTTGGCACAAATTTTATGAATGTAGAAAAGATTGTATTCACCACCAATTTGCCAATTTACTCTGTTATTTACTGTGAATAAATAATTTTTCATTGAGAAATTTTGGGTGAACAACACTTTCCTTAAATCTAAAAGGTTAGGGACTAGTGTAGATAGTCACCTCTACATTCTCCACCACTAAGCTTAAACCACCACCATTATTTTCGACGGTGATGAATGTGACGGAGCTTAAACC
>JABUQX010096729.1:22500-25000 GCA_015478945.1 Trachelipus rathkii
TATATATATATATATATATATATATATATATATATATATATATATATATATATATATATATATATATATATATACATATATATATAAAAATATATATTTTTTATATATATATATATATATATATATATATATATATATATATATACTATATATATATATATATATATATATATATATATATATATATATATATATATATATATATATATATAGGTCAGTATCCCGAATAGTTCAGGCATGTAACTAGAAAACTATAACAGGTACACGAAAATAAATATCATTTTATTAATCAGGAGACATTTTTACCCCGGAAATTAAAAAATAAAAATATCTAAAATTTTTTAAAAAATTCCTGTAATTGTTAAAAATGTTGAAAAAATAATTTTTGACAATTCAGAAAATATGACGCTTACTCCGAGTGAACACGCAGAGGTTGCCAAATGTTGAATTTTTTTTTTAAAACTAACGAATACCTCCGAGTAAACAAGAACGATGCATGGATGGGGGTCGGGGTTTCTCCTTACCAGAGGAGGACGGGGAGGTTCGTCCCCTGTCCGTGGCTCGACCCTAAAAGGATATAAAGAAAAATGCAGTTTCTTCAAGCGTGTGCAAAGTGGTATTTGGCTTTTTGCTTTTTCGAGTAATGCACGTTTCAAGGTCAATCAAAGCGTGCAAAGCCAGGTGTAAGATTTTTCAAATATTTAAGTCGTTATTAATAAATATTACAATAAAATAAATTTTATTTTAAGTTTCTTCGATGAAATTACATGCTCAAATCAAAAATGTTATTTATTTTCCTGTAGATGTTATAGTTTTCTAGTTACATGCCTGAACTCTTCGGGATGCTGGCCATATATATATATATATATATATATATATATATATATATATATATATATATATATATATATATATTGAGTCTATATATATATATATATATATATATATATATATATATATATATATGTTATGTGGGGTATACTTAAGTTTCTTTCTGACCTATCGATATTTAAATTTTAAAATCGATTTTCGATATATGTGTATCGATTATACCCAAGATACCAAGGAATTTAAATATGTTATTCATAGAAATACATATATATATATATATATATATATATATATATATATATATATATATATATATATATATATATATATATATATATATATATATATATATATATATATATATATATTAACATATAAAGATGAACTTTATTCATTGAGTATTATTGGAACCTTTCAAATATCTACTGTATATAAATTTGAAGGTGCGTAAATTTTTTTACTGTGTTCCGTGAGGACGTATTTTTTGTTCTAATTTTTCTGAAAATTATTAATTTGAAGGATTTATTCCAAATTTGTGAGAATGATTATACCGTGTTAGCATTGCTGCAACATTTTAGTTTGATACTAGATAAAAATGTTTGTAGAAAGTGTCACAAAGAATGTAAAATTACCAAAATAGGAGAAAAGATTTAATTTTATTGTACTAGTAAACATTGTGGCTCGAAGTATACTGTTTCTCCCAAATATTATTTTTCAAATATTAGAGTTTATTACACTGATGCCCTTAATTATGTATTTCTTAGTACATAACGAAACAGTTTCAAGGGTAGTAACCTATTTAGATGCCAGTGAACCAACAGTTATAGATTGGTTTAATTTAATTAGTTTAATGTATATATAAATATATATATATATATATATATATATATATATATATATATATATATATATATATATATATATATATATATATATACTACTATATATATATATATAACTATATATATGCTCTGCTATGCTCTATATATATATATGGGCAGCCTCTAGAAGAGCCACATTCCATATCTCCAAAAACTACAATAGCTACGGCGAAAGGAATACATATTTGGAATCCTTGTAAAATTTTGGTTAGAAAAAAAAAAAAAAAAAAAAAAGCAAAAAAAAAAAAAATAAAAATTGTTTTTTTTTTGGGGGGGGGGAGCCGGGGGGGGACATAGTATATATATATATATATATATATATATATATATATATATGCTATATATATATATATATATATATATATATATATATTTATCTCTTTATATATATATATATATTATTTGTAAAAGGTATTACGGCAATGTAGGGGGCTCGAGCCGACGAAGGGACAGAGGGGGACGAAGTCCCACCCGTAGGCGGGCGGAGGGAACCCGTGACACCCAAATACCAAAAAGCGGGGGTTCCGGAGACCCTCCCGGAGGGGGGGGAACCCCGTAGTTCCCCGGAGGGCCGAGAGACCCCGACTCCTGCCATCGGTGCGGTATACCCTTGGAATTCTTTAGTTAAAAAAACAAAAACAAAATTTAATCTATTGGCTTTAAGTAACGTATAAAAAGTCTCTAAATAGACTTTCTACTCATATTATATAATTATTAACAATAATTTTTTTTACATTTTCCGCACTAAAATTGTACCAGACATTCCAGCAATGTATTCCTTTTTTCCG
>JABUQX010096731.1:2500-12500 GCA_015478945.1 Trachelipus rathkii
TCTCTCTCTCTCTCTCTCTCTCCTCTCTCTCTCTCTCTCTCTCTCCTCTCTCGCCAATGTTCCTCAGGATCAATCTCTCTCGTGCCCGTCACGACATCTGTTCGTCCACGACTCTCCGGTCAGGTCCCGCGTTATTGCACTGTCTTGTCGCAGCGGGCTGGCCTCACCGTGTAGCCGCGTTCTCCTGGTCATGCGTCGTCTCACTACAATTAGGAGAGCGATGCTGCTGACTTCTCATCCTCGCAGCGCCTATGCTTTAATCTCTTGTCACTCTCACTCTTTTCTTCGCTCTCTCCTCTCATGTGTGCTCGGCTCGTCGTCTCGATTCATCTCTCTCACTCTTCTCGTTTCCCCCTCCCCTCTCGTCAAATCTTCCGTCCTGCTCTCAGGTCTCGCGCCAGCCCCCCTCGTGTCTACTCTCATCTTTCTCGTTCCCGCCAGTCTTCCTTCTCAGTCTCCCTCTCTGTGTCATCTCTCTCTCACAGTTCACAGTCCTACGCTCTCTCTCCCTCTGTCTCTCACATTCTCTGGAACTTCTCGCGGCGTCTTCCCTCACAGTCTATCCCGTCCCTTCCTCTCCCCATCTCCGATCTCTTCCTTTTCATCTCTCAGTCGCTCTGCTGAAGCTCTCTCCTCTCGGACCACTCTTTATCCATCAATCCTTCCATCCTCGTCCACCTCGTCAACGCCATCTGATGAACCCAACGAATTTCAGCTTTCCTGAGGTGGTTGTTGTATCTGGGGTTGGCAGAGCCCCCCCTCGTGGAGGGGTATACCAAGAGTCTAAAAGCGGGCATTCTTTCAAGGAACGGTATCTCATCATTTGTAAGCTTTGAGATGCTTCTTATATAGAAACAGGATCATTATTATAGAGCATCATTATCTCTGTTGTGAAGCATAGTTACTTCATAATCTACGTCTATTGCTGGCCTGCTTACCACCTCCTTAATGTTGCTGCAGCTGTCTGCAGAGAATGGCGTGCGCTATGCCAGTGTAGGGTTATGTCGGCTGTCTCTGGCGCTAGTTGGCTGAGTGAGTCAGCCCACGCTTTTTTGGCTGTGTCCAATATGTCTTTATTTGTAATTGAGTCCAAAATCTTCTGTCCTGAGTCTCCGCTTGTTCCTTTCTTGAGTCGCGTTCATGTGAGTAACTTCGTGAGCGGTTATTTTGTGGTTCGAATTGGTTTCTTCTGAAAGCTGATTCACATTTCCCCAGTATGGGGGATCTCTCCCATATTGGGGCATCGGTTGGAAATTTTTATGTACAAAGTTCTTGAAAAGATCGTCGGCCACCACCACAAGTTTATTGATGTCATTATCTTGAGCTAAGGAATACAGACTCATCTGGACCTGAGGCGGCATCTCATTAAGGAAGAGCTCTTGTGCGAATTTCGGATTGTTTTCTACGAGTAATTCAAAGTTCTTCCGTCCCAACACCTCTTTCACACGGTTGAGATAATGACTTGGCAATTCTGTCTTTTCCATCCCCTTTTTGAAGACATCCCTCACCCGCTGTCTCAGTGCCGGTAAGTATGTTTCCTCTATGCGACCCATTAGTTCTTCATACGCATTGTCTCTTAATGGGAACTGTAATGTAGACACAAGACTGTTGGGGAGTATGGAGGCTAAAAGTCGGACTTTCTCCGAACCCTCATTTATTCCGTTAAGTTTGAATACCGCATTGGTCGCAGACAACCAACTGACAATATCATAGCCATCGAAGGCGGGAAGTTGGTGGGATGAAAGAGAGCTTTTGTTTCTTCGCCCCTTTCCGAATGAACGTCTTCTTATATGTACGGGCGACTTATGTCTGTTTCTTTGAGGCGTACATTCCCGTTCACTTTCTGAACTCGAAGATTCTTCAACCAAAGAAGGAGTCGGTGATTTTTGCGGCGAGGGAGTCTTCCTTGTTAACTGGCCTTTGGGGGAAGTGGGTTTTCCTCTCCCCACCTTAAGACGCGGGGCAGTTTTCTTATTCGCCCCCATATCTGTTTTTCTGAACAAAGAAGTGCTTGGAAAGTTTTTTTTTTTTTTTTTTTTTTTCAAAAGCGTTTAGGCTAAAAGGACTCTCACAGCGTTTGTTGCTATGGGCAAAAGTTCGTTATTTGAAGCGTTTCAAATTTCTTTTTTCTTTTTTTTTTTGTGTTTTTTTTCTAGTCACAGTTTATTTCTTCAAGCCAGTATTTATATAATTAATTTATTATCCGATATCACTTTCCACAGTTATTAATGATAGCACGATTACACAGTTAATTTTGATTACACTTCACAAATTTTCACAGTTATTCACATTACTTTTTTTTTTTTCACACCGTCGATCACTGTTCAGAAGGGGTTTTTTTTTAATTATAATAATTAATATATGATTGTAACGCGTCCTATGGGCTGTCGCCGATATGATCTGAGGTTATTATCGACAATTAAATAAGTAATTAGTTTGGTGATGAAGTGAAAAGTTTTTTCTGCTGTGAAGTTTTTATTAATGTGTGCAGGTGAAATTAATAATATGACAGATGATATAATAAATGTTGTAATCACAATGGCAGAAAGTACTTAATTATGGAATAGACAAAGTTAATTTGATATAATAATAATGACACGGCAAACTGCCGGCTTTTCTTTGGCCCTATGCTATCTGACACAACCGATTCGTCCGGCGTCTAAAATAATAATCCACGTCCTTCGGCTGGGGCCCTCAAAGGCGCTTCACAAGCTCCCCAATCCGTTACAAGTTTTGAATCTTTAACCCTAAAAAGTTGGCATCGTTAGGCATTCGTATGCCTCCAGTATTTTTCCACTTGTAATTCAAGGAGTTTGAGAGCTTTTTATTCCCCTACTTATATAGGGGAAGTATACTAGGTGCCCCTCCCTCTCTCCTTAGGTTTGCATCGGGTAAACGAACGTTTACCAGATCATATATATATATAGTAGTATATATATATATATATAATATATATTTATATTAATATATATATATATATTTTATATATATACTTATATAATAATTATAGATATATATATATATATATATATTATAATATATAATATATTATTATTTATTATATATATATTATTATAGATATAAAGGACTAAGTATTAAATTTCTAAGAAAAAATGGGAGTAATTTATATAAATTACGAAAATCATCTTACCTAAATTGTCTAACTTTAATCGCCGCACATGAGTTGAGCAAAATCCAGATAACATTTTCAGTTTTGTATATCAATATGAAGTAGGATGCCGATATCTTAAAAAATATCGATTAAACGATATATCGATATTTAAAAATATCATTCGCCTTCGATATTTACGCCCAGAATATATCGTATTGCATTATTATTCGAGTATTTTGATATTTATATTCCGCATTATAATATTGATATATATCCAATATATATATATATATATATATATATAATTATATATATATTATATATATATATATAATTTATATTATATATTATATATATATATATATATAATATATATATAAATATATATTATATTATATTATATATAATAGTATATATATATATATATATATATTATATATATATATATATATATATATATATATATCCTCCAGATAAGGCGACGCACATAAGTTAAAAAACAACTATAGTATACTAAAATTGGATACATTTTGGATTAGGGAAATTTAGTTAAGAAAAGTACAATATTAAGATTAAAACTACATAAATAAAAAAAAATAGCAATAACAAGTTTAGGGATGTCACGATGTTTTTTATTTACAACGCAGAAAATGATGGTGTTAACAGATATTATTGATTCTTAAATTTATGAGCTCAGTTGTTAGGTCATTTTACAGTTTACGGCCTAATTTACTAACCTCTAAATTTATTATATATTATATATATATACTATTTAATAATATATATTAAATAATATATTATATATTATATATTATATATATATTAAATATTATATATATATATATAATATATATATTATTATAGATAATATATAGTAATATTTAGATAAAAAAAAATTTATCCGTCTTCCCGTTCGGTGTTCGGCCGTTAAAGTAATTTTTTTGTCCTATATATTATTACTTATGGTGAGGTTTTAATTATAGTATATATATATATATATATATTATATATATATATATATTATATATCATATAATAATTATATATAGTGTTAGTACATGCATAGATATAATATATTTATATATATATATATATATATATATTAACTATATATATAATATATATATTATATATATATATTATATATATAGTATAATATATTATATATATGATATATATATATATATGGTGTTGTTTGTAAATATATTATATATATATATAGAGAGAGAGAAGAGGAGAGAGAGAGAGAGATCGGAGAGAGAGACAGAGATCGGAGAGAGGAGAGAGAATGCTTTAATTTATAACATTGAAGCAGTGGTGTGTGGTAGTGTTAAAGAGGAAAAAGTGTTATAAATGAAAAAGGATCTTCACTCTTTAGGTCTTCCAGGTCTTCCAAGTTCCAACTCCAAGAGGTTGAAGACTGAAGTTGTGCTAGAAAGCGTTGATGTTGGATCTTGAGGAACTGGGGGTGTTTTTGACTTTTTGTGGACGAGTGAATAAATTAAATAAGAAAATCGCGTTTCACTAGAACATTTAACACAAAAAGCATAAAAATCCTTTTTTCGTATTTAAAATGAAAAATAACTATTAATTATTAAGAAGTTAGGAATCTTCAAAATGATTTCTTATTAAGTACAAAATAAATATTGATTCTAACAACGAAAATAATTTAAATTGGATGGTAGAAAACTGATACTTGGACGGACTTGTGAAGCTTGGGATCTTAAGAAAATCTATGAAATTTTAGTAAAAAAATGAAATAATATTTTAGAAGTTCGAACTGGATGCAGACGACTTTATCATAAGAAAAGCTGTACTGATGTACCCCCAAATACTAACTTATAGTATAGCTAATTATAAAACTCGTTTAATTTAGTTAATTTACATATTTAAGCGAAACAATCGTAAACGCCCGCCAGTAGATGATTAATTAAACCAGTCGGATTATCCGGTAATTGTGATCTTAGTAAACAACTCACAGAGTCCTTCAGGTATTAGATACTTTCTGGCAATGATTATCTTTCGGTCCACACTGACACTGAACACAGCACGTAATCGGGATCAGGCTGGTTCTCGAGTGGACTGCGAAAGTCTTTTAATAGTTCTCAGAGATAAAAATAAATTATAATATATCTTCATGAAAAAGAGAAAAATAAAAACCTATGATAGCTATTTTTTAATTCCTTTGCTATATTCAATGTAACTCAAGTATTTACCTTTAATTATATATATAAAGTATATATATATATACTATTTAGTATATAATATATCATATAATATAATATATAAATATGTATATTTATATTATATATATATAATATATATATATTATATAATATATATTATATATGATATATAATATATATATATATATATATATATTATTATATATATATATAGTATATTATAATAATATATATATATATAATATATATATCATATATATATATTATATATATATATATATATAATATATATATTATTATATATATATTTATATTATATATATATAGGGTTCTTTGTAGATTTCCGCCAACCATAATTTTGTAAGGTTGTAGTAATACATAATATTTGTTGTAAAAGCAGAAGAAAAATAGATTTTTAATCTCGCAAAATATTTTAAATCTTTCGCAAAGCCACTTATAGGTTCGCGAAAGGAAAAGGTTTAATAACACGAAAGAAAAGGACCAGTAATTTAAGGTCTTCTTGAGCTTAGCGATATATATAACAGTTGCAGTTTATTTAATTACATTGTTAGATTTTTTACTGCTTGTTTCGATATAATAATAATAATAATAATATAATAATAATAATAATTAATAATAATAATAATAATTAATAATTAATAATAAGTAATAATAATAATAATAATAATAAGAATAATAATGAATAAGTATTAATAATAATAATATACTAATACTAATAATAATAATTAATAATCTGTAATGAAATTGATAATTTTTAGTCCAGCCTCTAGAAGATTCACAATCCAGTAGCTATATATATTAATAGCTACAGGGAAAAGGAATACATTTTTGGAATCCTGGTAAAATTTTAGTGCGGAAAATGTAAAAAAAAAAAAAAAAAAAAAAAAAATGGCTAATTTTTTGGGGGGGGGAGCTGGAGCCGGCGGGGGACATTAGTATTTATATATATCATATTTGTAAAGGTATTACACGGCATGTAGGGGGCTCGAGGCCGACCGGGAACACAGGTGAGGGGACGTTTTTCCATTACCCGATAGGGGAGGGGCGGCAGGACCCCCGCGACCCAAATAGCCAAAGAGCGGGGGTTTCCGGGAGACCCTCCCCGGAGGGGGGGAATTAGGCCTACCCCGTAGTTCCCCGGTAGGCCGAGAGACCCCGACTCCTGCCATCGGTGCGGTATACCCTTGGAGGTATTCTTAGTTAAAAAAAAAAAAAAATGAGATGACAAGTTCTATTTATCTTAACGAGTAACATTTAAAAAAGGAAAATCAATTGGCTTTCTAGTTATAGTACTATAAGTATTTAACTCTCATTACTTTTTTATTTTATTTATTTTTTTACATTTTCTAATGTGAAATTTTACCAGTTCCAAAATGTCATTTCCTTTTCCCTGTAGCTATTGTAGGTTTTTAGATTTTTTTTTTTTTTTTACATTTCCCGCACTAAAATTTTAACCAGCATTCCAGCAATTTATTCCTTTTCGGTGATGTTGTTAGTATTTTAAGATACTGGATTATGGCCTTTAAAAAAATATTTATATATATATACAAAGAATAAAGCTCACTAGATGTTATAATTATTTTTCATATATATTTTATTTTGAAACATATTACTTGTAACACTGATATTAGGACTATTAGGAAAATAATTTTATTACATTAAATTCTTTATATTTTAAATGATTTTCAATATCCATTGTATTTTATTTTTATACTTTTTTTAATTTTTAGGAGGAAAAAAATATTAAAAATAAATTAATATTGAATTTTAATGGATAAAAAAAAGGTGTTGAAGGTGGCAGTTCTTGCCTGCTAATAAAATACGGATACAACCTTTAGATGCTATTCTTTTTTTTGTGTGTGTTTGTGTAAATCATAAAGTACCTATATATATATTATATAATTATTATATAATATATATATATATATATAGTTATATATATAATTATAATATATATATTATTATATATATATATATATATTCATTATATATTTATATATATATATGATTATATATATATGATATAAATATATATATATAGTATTATATAATATATATATATATATATATATATATACTATGTTATATTATATATATATATATTATATATATTATACTTATATACATATAATTATATATATATATATATATATATATATATTAATAACTATATATATATATATATATATATATATTATATATGATATATATTATTTGCAATAGTCCACAACTTATCATCTTATGCAGCCTAAAAGGACTAACTGATTTGATATGCTCCGAAAGTCGATCTATTCCTTCATTTGAGCAAACATTGTTTAATATGATTCTGTTTCGTTCTGACGAGACTGACGTCGCATTTTACAGTAAGATATTCATTGTTAACAAAACATAGCGGGAAAGCATTTTATACATTCATTCCAAAATTTATTGGGCTCGCATTGATCCACTTGATCACTGAATAGCTGAATAGTTGAATTAATGGAATACGTTTCAAAGACAATTTGGACTATGTCAGTATTGTGCCATGTTTCTGATCCTCCCTCTCCCATTTTGTTTCCCGAAAGACGAAAAATCTTTAAAAACCATAATTTTTCGGCTTTATGTTTATACACGACATGTTGGGGGATGAACGAAAGACGAAATAGTGGGGGAACAAGGGAGTTTCATCACTTTCAGGGTGTCGGGGAAGGGAAAGAAGTTTTTTTTCCGGCCTTTTAAAAAAATTATTTTTTTTGTAATTATTATTTCGGCTTTCGATATTAAGGAAAAATATCGAAATATCTATATATCGCCTATCGATATATCGACCCAAAAATATCGTATATCGAGCCAGAAATATCGATACTTTCGATAGTTATCGATTTTATTTTTTGGCCATCCCTATTATCGAATATGTGAGAGAGAGGCAAGTCCAGTAAGTCTTTATTCGTCCAATAGTATTTCTCAAATTAGATTTTCAGAAGTCTATGTTTGAAGCTTGCTTTCTACTAGCGAGTAATTACACCGATTAAAATTTGCCAGTATTGCAGCAAGATGTAAATATTTGGAAACTGTGACTGCGAACAAGAAACTAGTCCGTCAATTGCTGTTTTGGACCGAACCGTGTGTAGCTCGTGATGCCATTCTTTAACTTCCATAAATCCACATTCATACTTTTGCTAGAATCTTTCTATTAATGGTCCATCGAGGATATTCCTTGTAAAATGATATAACTACACTATTTTATCTTCTCATATGGCACAATTACACCTATTCGGCATGACAAATTGCAAGGAAAGAAATAATTTCTTATGATTTAAAAAAACATCTCTCCTAATGCTGATATTAATTCATTCCAAAATGGTATAAAAATGTGTTTGTGCGATAATAAGTCTGTGGGTCGAAGTAGGAATATTGGGTACCTGTATGTTCGTGTTGGAGACTTGCTCATTCATTCTTTGTACAGCATTTCAATAGCCAACGTCAGATAAGCTTACTGCACTTTTCTTCAAAATCTCCTGGAAATTCTAACGTTTGCATTTTTCGATGATTTCAAGGTTGTAGTTTTAATCAAAGGATTAGCGGAATTTGGGTCCTGACAGCGACGACATTGTTATAAAGATTAACTTAACCTTCTGCCACTTTATATTATTAACAGATATGATACTTAAAAATTTTTAAGTGTCTAAAAAATTTCGAATTGCCATGACACCCTACCCCCCCTAGATACACCACTGTTAATATATTATATACTATATATAATATATATATAGTATATATATTATATTATAATATATTATATATATATTATATATATATATATATATATATATATTATATTATAATATATATAGATATTAATTATATATATATATATATATATATAAAGTATATATATATATAATATTATATATATATAATATATATATTATTATATATATAAAATTTATATATATATATTAATATTATATATATATATATATAATATATATATATATATATGACCAAAGGTTACTTAACACGGAACGGGAGGTCGGATAAAATAAAAATCAGGTAGGCCTCTTATGATATAGCATAAATAGATGTTCTAGGTGTGAAATGAGGTTAGGTAAGAGGTCAGGTTAGGTTAGGTATACCCTTTTACTAATGTTTACTAACTTTAAAAGTTAAAACACTACTTATGGGACACATCTGATAAAAAAATTACAACAGATATTTGAAAAAAATACAGTTTCGTTATTTTCATTTTATTTTGTCCAAAAAAATGGAAATAAAAATTCTACGCACATTTTAAAGAAGGTTGTAGTTTGCCTTAAAAAACATCTTTTTAAAAATTGCAAACAGAATATTGGGGGAAGGTAATGCGGATGTTGGAGAAATTTGGGGTAAGGTGGCAGAGTCTAGTGTGAAGCAGTAAGTTCCGCACTCGAGTCCGCCCCTTCCCCCAAATTTATGACCGTATCACGCACGTCTTTATTATCTATGAATAGGTACTTAAGAAACTACTTCGCTAACATAATACACAAAAAAAAAAATTAAATTTACTTGATTAAAACTTTAATCTTCACCCCTAAAATGTTTTGATATTTAAATTTTTGTTTGAAATATTTACTAATTACCCTATTAACGGTTGTGCCTAATATATTCAGGTCTTACTAGGTTTGGAAGAATAGGTTACTTTAGGTTAGGTTAGCAGCAAAGTA
>JABUQX010096731.1:15000-17555 GCA_015478945.1 Trachelipus rathkii
CAGGGGATATTAAACAAGATCAGCCTTAAGTATTTATATAATGCCCTCCATCTTGTTGGCATTTTACTGTTAAAAAATATAAAGAACAAATATGTTTGAAAAAATAGCGAATACATTTCAATTAAATTATAACATTTGAAATTTACTTTTAAAAATATTTATTTCTTTCTTTATTTCTCCCTTTAAATCCCACAGTTTTGAGATAGAGTGGGATAGCCATGCAACGGAGATTTAGAATTAGTTTAAATAGTAAGAGAGCATACGTAAGGACCAAAGAAAAGTTCCCATTACCATGCCTCTCATACCTTAAGTGCGAGTTCCCCTCGCAGCTATAAATCCACCTAGGACTTCAACCAACACAGCAACAGACCCCCATAGTGGTATCTAGTCAATGTAAGGGTTTCATCCCCTGGGCCAGGCCAACAACCATACCCCTCACAAAACCTCGCCCTTCACTCCCATTATGCACCATCTTCTCGGCATGAAACCAAGATACATTTCTCCCTTTAGACATATTTGAATCGATCCACTTTTTCTTCTGGTCTCCCCTCCCCCAACCGGTCGATTCCCAACACACTCACCTTATTACATAGCGCTTAACCAACCCGACTATTATCCATCCGGTTCAAATGACTAAACCATCTTATACTACTCTAATATACTTCTTTCATTAACGTCTTTCTCTACACCACCCGCTCCCTAACATGCTCATTCATTTTTCACTTCTCACTACTAACACACCTAAGATTAATTCCTTCTGATAGACTACACCTTAGATCTGTACTTCTTATTCCACACCATAGTTTCTTTGATATATATTACCGGTATAAAACTAATAAACTACCCCATGCAGAATCTGTTAGCGTGCTCAATACTTAAGTCCCATTTGCAATCATCAAGATTTAATTGTTACCTAGTCATCTTATACCACTCAAACTTTTCTTACTACACTGTGGCATTATCCGTCCATTCTCATGCCAAACATAGCGACTAAATAATTTAAACTCAGATTACTTTGTTGCCAGTGCTTATCATCAGCATTAATTTCACACTGTTGACTTTCGCTCACCACGCACCATCTTGGACTTTTATCCACATTTATTTTCAAACCTCTCCCTTTTACAATTCACCCTGCCAAATCCCATCAACCAATTCTCTTCCAAACTTTTTCAGATTCGCCACGCATAAAGCCATAATTTATTCAGCCGTACAATAGGCAGAACCTTCCCACTCCCTTCATTCTCGTATCAGTTCTAACACCTCCCTGCCACTCTACTTTAATTCTTGTATCAACATCCAAATATAAATTAAAGTAGCAATGGTACCATACACAAAACTACCTCACCTTGCTATTAAATATTAACATTCACTCTCCACTCCTTGTATTCTTACAATCTCCGACTATTAATCGTACATACTTTTTTGATTCCATTACAAAAGAAAATAAACCCACCAAACACCGTATATCTATTAACACCTGCCAGAAGAGCATTCCTGTTAATCCTGTCCATACGCGCTGTTCCGGGGCAATGTCTAGAAAACATTTAATCAATTTCTTCTTCTTTTGTTCTGATTTTCTCACTCATTCTAAATTAAATGTTAAAAATTGATCTACACATCCTCCAACACTTCTAAATGCATTGTTCTTCAACAATCAGCCCCTCAGTCCCTCGAAAGGTCTCTCAACTAAAATATCGTAAGTATATCTACCCTTACCAACATTTCAATAACTAAATTCCCAGTATTAGTTTTCCCAGGTTTCCCGTATTCTCATCTCTACCGATTATATATGAGGTACTAAATCACTTGCTCTTTCTCCAATCCTGCGGAACTTATCCCTCCAGCAAACGCGTTGCTACACAACCTCCAAATCTTGTCCAGTAATCAATACTCGGCCTATATTCTTGAATTGTCATTTCACAGTAATTCCATCGTATAACTTACTGATTTACCACTTTTCAACTTTCTTACTCTATCTATTACCTTCTCCCCAACATACCATTTTCTTCTTCACCATTTAAAACAACCACGAGTTCACTATAAATCCTCTCGATTACTAATTGTTACGCAACATTTTCGAGGTGTTCCCACCACACTCTCCCTTACATCTATTTTTTTCAGTCACGAAAGTGAACCACCCCCTATTCACTATTTTTGAAAATTTCATACTATTTTTTCTTAACCTTTCGTGTGCTTCCTTCCAGAACACGCTTCCTTATTACATTAGTGTAAGTCTTCATTCATCTATCTTTTCAAACTGTTCAATTACCTTCTTTATTCTTCCACGTAATGCAAACTTTTTAGTGTTCATTTTCCTCCTTATATAGTTCCATTACCCCTTCTTTGTTATCTCATCGTTGGATTTCAGCACATTTCAACGATGCCTCCTTTTTACTTTTAAACTGCGTGGCTCACTCTTCATTCCAAATTGCACTATTAACATCTTACTTCCTAACTTAGCACACCCTATATATTTCTCTTGCACTTACTAACAAACGTTCCTTCATTTGCGTCACTATTTGTTCCAATTTTCATCTGCTTACATTCAATGTTTT
>JABUQX010096732.1:0-29727 GCA_015478945.1 Trachelipus rathkii
ATGAATACTAATTATATATATTATATATTATATATAATATATATGAATTCCTATTATATAACTTTTATTTATCATTACATATAATATATATATATACATATTTATTTATATATGATATATTATTATTATTTCACTCAGTTCTCTATTCTTATCTCATACCTAATTACGCATTCATATATTTATTTTTATTACAGTATATGTATTGAATTGATATAACTTTATTATAATATACCTTTACTATTACTCATATTTATATCATATAATGATAGCAATACTACTTAAGTATATATAATATATAGATATATATATATATATATATGATATATATATATATAGTATATATATATATATATATATATATATAATATATATATATATATTATATATATAATATAGTATATATATTATATATATATATATAGTATATAGCTTGAGTTTATCATGACTCTTTAACGCTTTAGGTATGTGTATTATACATAGGCCTGGCATCGTAGTCTGTTCAACCTTGATTAATGTGCTTAGGACTATACTATCGCTTGTTAGATCCTACCTGCTAGTCGTCCAGTTGGTCAAATTGGTGGAAGATTTTTGTTCGGCTGTCACATAGTGATTACTTCATTACTTTGCCAGTTCACACGCATACTCGAAGGAATATAGAGCGGAAACCTTCAGAGTCCATTATTTCCTTTGCTAATGATAGTGCCAATGGTTTGAGCTTTTTTTGTTTGCAGACGCCACTTCCTCCTTTCGTGTTTGCTTTCCGCTTTTAGTTTTATATCATATTACAATACACAGCGGTCTGCAACGTACTTGTCCACCGCCCTCATCGCTTTCTTTTGTCATCTATCTGTTCCCAACCTGTGGTCTACTAGTCTGGATTAATTAGCGGGCCGGTAGACGAGAGTTACTCTGTCGGAAGTTTGACCACTCATTAAAGGCCGTATTTCATATATACTACAAAATTGCTAGATGGAGCACTTCTATATTCATTAAAGTGCTCAGGGATGCAACATCTACATAGGTGAGCCTTACCTTCTAATTTCGTAGACTATTACAGAAGTCGCCGACAGGCCATCAAGGATCAGATAACGTTTCACTCGCGTACGCCCGCGCTGACGAGGATCTCAAGTTGGATCGTTGGTAAACCGTAATTTCAACCGTTCAGTACCTACCTACTCTAACCCTTAACCTGTATTGAGCACTATAACCTATCAATCTTCGTAGACCGTTGATATCGCGTACTGCCTGAGTTAGGCGAGAGCAGCTCACACTGAGAGTTTTAACCAGTACCCTAGCCTTAGTACCTCTAGACCTACACTCTAGGACTTTTGACCTTTATGCCCCACCTATATCCAGTGCGTCTTTAGAGTGCATGAACGTTACACATATATTACGTTACACGACCTAGCTTAATTGGTAAAATTCTAATTATTTTTATCGAACATTAATACCGAGATTAATCTTTGATCTATACATGTTTATACCCTTTTTTTTGGGTGCGAATCCGCAGTACATTGGTTTTACTCTTTGATATTTTTCTTTAACATACTCGACGAGCCATCTTTTTGGATCGTCTTTCACTCAGGTTATGTATTTCTAACCTTAAGACTTCTTTTTATTTAATTTTTAATGTTATTTTATTCTTAAATTTATTCGCTTTTATTTTTATAGTTACCTACTGGAGGGATGGCAGCAATATGGGTATAGTTATTTATCGGTCATACGCAGAGTAAGTGGTCATACAGTTGTACTAAACATTTGAGAAGTAACCGATGAGCTCATATGGAAAAGACGATATATTATATAAAGCATTATTTAGAATCTAGTCATATATTTCTAAAATTTTTTGATATATCATACATCCTAGTTATTAATAATAAAAGTCTTACCAAATCCATAGCCATAAATTAATATTCACAGTAAAGGATATTGTATAAACAATATGTATTCGAAGCTCTACATTACCTAATAGCTTAGGTACAATTTCTGATAACATTAGATTACTTTCTCTGTTCATAGGTTTGATATATTAGATTGACAGTCAGTCTGACCTTTATACAATACTTACCTTTACATCGTTCATCTCTTCGAATGATTTTGTAACGATGAGACCAAATACAAATTAACGCAATGACAGAATACATCTTATATTGAGGCTTTGATTATTCTTGTTACACATTATTAGAATGATATTCAAGCACTTCACACGTATACAGTTTTCACTACCATATCCTTCACATATACTACATTAGGATTAGGTGATTTCGCATTTCATCCTAACCATTATATTGAGGATACTGTTTATAATATCACTTTCTGATACTTAACCGGATAAGAAGGCACCCAGTTATAGCATGCTCTTTTTTTTTTTTTCTTATCGGGTATCGTTCATATTAGAGATTTTGCCAATCACCCAAGAGCTTAAGTTATCGCTCACACACACAAGAGAACACCAGGCTAAATCTGTTTAGTCCTATTCTATAGTTCATCACTTCTTCCATACACCGTTTTTATTAATATTAGTCACGGGAATAAAATAATAAGTCGGACTCCTGACCATAACATCATGTCAGAAACCTCTATTGAAATTCAAATCACTTTCCAAGGACTGGCCATGGCACTACATCTTAATTTAACGCCTTTCCTGGGAGGGTCAAAATAAGTCCACCCATGTCCCCAGGGATTATGGTAATATGTCTATATCACCCTCCCATAAACATAACCAACATATTCTGGGCCGGGTTTATCTCTCAAATAAATCATATAGAAGTTATATATAATATATAATAATAATATGTAGTAATTATTAGAATTCTATAAGTTCATCATAACAAACAATTAAAATCAATAAATTTGATATTCCAAAAAAAGCCATTGGAGCATTTATCAGCAACTTACCTTCCTAAGTATAATACCCCTCTTCAATTATTCTATCTCCACTTCCAGCTCACACTAAACATTTTATTATATTACCCACATCACACTTAACGTTAGTTCATCACTTTCCATTATCATGCGTTATTTAGTTTCAGTGTTTTCCAGGTCAACAGGATAACAATTACACAAATTTATTCTTCTTACTTATACCGTATTTATTAGTCCATGCACCTCCCTTCTCTTCTCGCATGGCACACAGTCACGAGGCAGATGATTAGATGAGATTGTGTCAGATAGAGAACCATTAGTTATCCAATGTAACGCTTACAGGGATATTTAAATTCTACGATGTTCTATTTTAACTATATAATCGTTTTTATTTTCGTGAAGTGATACAAAGGTCGCATTATCCATTACAGGAGATATTATCAACGCAATTGACCAAAAATTGTTCAATTAATAAATATACAAAAATCTTAAGATGCTATTAAGCAAAAATAGGGAAGAATATAATATATATTATATATGGTAAGTTAGACGGTTATCCTCCAACTCAACTAACACTTAATGTTTATCCCCTAACTTGAGAGATCGGCACATTCCATGGAATTAATTTATTGAATTTACACTAAACAAAAGAATTTAAGCTGATATATAATTATTAAATAAAGTGAGTTGTTACTCTCTCTGCTCTCTATCTGTATAACTAGTATCTTTATTTATTTCTCTCATATAATATATACGTATCTATATCTCTAAACTCAATCTCCCTCTTATTTCTCCAGAATGATAGTGGGAGAGAATCTCTCGATCCTCGACTTCAATACTGAATTTAATATATTTACTCAATTATCTTATTATATTTTGAAGTTTTAGTTAACACAATTCACATTAGCATCACATTAATTATAAAACATCGTAGGTTCATTCACTCTTTGCATAATCATGGAGATTAAGTTTCTTAAGAAAAGGAAATAGATCGTATGGTCAAGTCTCATTTTTCCTCATCTTATGTCTTAATTTTCATAATGGTAAGGTACGTAATTAAAAAAAAACTTCCAATCTTTCTAATTCTTCTTTATGTATCCGTCTCTAGCTAATACCTCATCTCAAATTGTCAATTCCCTTCTCTGCATATTTCTTAATATTTTTATGTTTCGTTTCCTAATATTAACTCTCTTCCTATCAGTCTTCATATTCATATCGGCTTCTACATTCTTTCTTTTATGCGTCATCGTTCCAAAGATCTTCTGTTTTCTAATCATTTATTATAATCTGTGCATACGATAGAAGAATCACTTTTCTTTTCATTTTTTTCTTTTTTTTTATCTTTTTTTACATATGTTAAACATTTCCAATATCTCTCTCTCCTCTCTCTCACTCTCTTCTTTTTGCAGACTTGTATCGCAAGTTGCCTTCTCTTTCTACATAGAAGAAGATCACAACTTTCTTAACAGAAAACAAATTTCTACATATTTAAACAATAATTATCATAGTTAATATTCCTAGATACATAACCATAAATCAGTTATCTAAAATCCATCAATATAAGGACTAAAGTCAACCACTACAATAATGGAAAGACCCCCACACGACATAGGTTACCCTCTTCTTCGTCTGGTAACTCTACAATTTCCTCATGTAGCTCCAAATGCCGAGTTTGAAATAGTTGCGAAGGAAAATTTACTCTATCATTATGCGATGAATAAAATAAAGAGTAAAGTTTCACAGTGTAGATAATATGAGCAAAACAGCTTGTGTGGCTTGAAGGAGCAGCTACTTCTAACATTATTTGTGACTTATTATAACATTCAATTACTTAATAAGAACACATTTGAATACAAGGAAGGGTACCTATTTTCAGCTACCTTGTTTGTTACAGCGACCCAGAGTGAGAGAAAGAGTCATTCCTTCGTGACACCCTCCGGTTTCAGTATTAACTTCTAATATAAACTAAAGGAGTATCACTGTGGGCATCTTACTGTACCAAACCCCGGAACCATAAGGGTAAAAAGCAAGTGGGTTCTAGTGTAATTTCGCAGCCAGTTAGTGGCGGATCAACAGTTTACTTATCTTGAGACGGGGAATTCATTCTACGTGGCTGCTCAGGCCTTCAACGTTTACTACCAAAAGCAAGGGTGGGGTAACGCACGATTCACAGCCCCCTAAAATGGCTATTGGGGATATCCAGATTTGAGGAGCGGGTGAGAGACTAGGTTTAACTATTTACACTATAAACTGGAGGTATCTGAGCAGAACCTAAATCTTTTTCTTGGTCCAAAAGACCTTCGAGCCACTTCCAGATTGATTTTAATACACGGAAGTAAAGATATTTCAACCACAATCTAGAACCAGAAATTTTCCTCAAGCCTTGGGTATGGGCCCTATTTGATTTTTAATCCAGCACACCAACCTCCACGATAGCTATTAATTAGGTTCCTATTAGCCATAATGTATTTTAAGTTATTAATTCACTTATTTACGTTATCAGTGGCTAATATTGGTAACTTGTTCCTATTTAAGAATCTTTCAATATTAAATAGTTCAGTATGACTTCCAGTACTAATAAGCGGGATAGGTACGAAGATGGTGGGGGAGGTTGTTTTTAAGAGGGAGATATGAAGAGAGTTGAGTTTTCAAAAAGCAGTGAACCTCACCAAATTACGGCTACCCCAACGAGAATTCCGACCCAATAGGCATAGAGATTGAATCTGAAAGCTGTAGACGAAGGCAACTCTGAGATATCAAAACGAGGGAGCGACAATTAAAATGATGGAAGAAGGAGAGTTGAGTCTCGGCATATAGAGTGAAGCAGAGTTAATGCAGCTAAGAAGATCGGTTGATGAAAGTAGGATTATAAGTTGGAGATAAACAAACAAACCTTGAGGATACACCACAATTAATACAGAAGAGAAGAGGTTGCTCCATCAAAAGCTAAAGGAACTAACTTCTTATACCCTATTATGTCAAAGACATACTCATTTCTTCAACTTTAGAAGAATAACCTGAGAAGGTAGTTTCATGTCGAGGTTTCATCACTTACAAATGTCCAGATGAATCTTTTTCTCTTGAAAAATCTTGACCCTTTAATACAAATGACACTGTTGCAAAGTTTTTATTGTAGCATTTTTGTGATCTAGATTAATAAGCTACCGTAAGATAGGATCAACATAAACAGCAACTAATGCAATATCATTGTCAATGAGAGAAATTCTCTTCGTACCATGGAGGTCTTTTATTTTTTCAAAAATCTTAAATAGATAGTGCAAGGTTGAGTGAGATTGTATTAGAATGTAATCCTCAAAGGAACATAAGAGTGCAGGTTAAAAAAACTTCGAAGTTGCAATTGCATTTTGTGCTGTGGAAGCCTCAATCTTAGTGAACTTGTATGAAGTGATTGAATTCACTCATAGAGTCACAATCACAACTTTGTCAGTTCATAATTTTCTGACTCCAACTCCCTATCTGAAAAAGTTACCGATCCGACTCCGACCTCTTGAAAATTACGACTCCGACCGAATGGCGTGCCGACCCGACTCGACTTCGTCATTGCTTAAAAATTACGACTCCACTCTCTTCAAGAATTACCGCTCCCGACTTCGCGCTCCGGACTCCACAAATCCTGATTTCAAGTGTTTTATGTTTAAATTAGAGATGTTGTTGGGCAGTATAGCAGGGGAGTTTTTTTAGGGTTTTAAATAACCTAGTTTTTCTTTTATAAAGGGGGTTAGGTTGTTTCTAGTTGGTTGTTTGCATTTTCGAATTAATTTTCCCTACAAAGAATAAAAAAACAGCCCATTCCAGCCCTTCACAAGAGGAATACAAAAATTAGTACTATTTAACTAGTCATATATATGATAGGAATCAGTTCTCAGTTTCAGGACTCTGACCCTCACCATGTCATAGTAACACTTGCAAGAAACACGCGTACATCGTTTATGGTCCCTTCTCTCGACAGCCTCCTCGGACGAACTCTTGTTAGACCATTCCCCCATTCCGCCCAAATGACATTGCCTCTATCAAACATAGTTCCACTGCACATTTCACTTAACGATACTCACAACTTCCCAAAATAGCCTCATAACTCCACCCCCTAAATATCCTCTTACAGACAAGGACACTCCCCAAAAATACGGAAGAAAACAAAAGAAACAGAGAAATCAAATCAGCCTTCTAGATTAAGAATCAGCATGCCCAACGATTTCAGGATTAAAACATAGGTTTCAACTCAAGTAACTGCATCCCCGATCTGCCCGAGAAGATGCTTAACAGAATACTAAAAACTGTTGCAACACCTCCTATGAAGGCCTCCACTCACACTCCTACAGAACCAATATAGATCTACCGTCCTAAGAAGACCTGTTGGCCGCCGGTAAGAGGCTGATTTTCTGGAAATGAACTTGGACCCCCCAAGTATAAGGGAGCCAGGGGCATGTAATATATATAGTATATGTTAATAATTTAGTATATGTACTAATATATATATATATAATATATAGTATATTATGATATATATATATAATATATATATATATATATATATATAGTATATATATATAATATATATATGTAATGCAGTGTGCGTATTCAGAAATTTTTTAGGGGCGGGCAGACAAGAATCGTTTTCTTATATATTATATCAATATATGATATATTATATATATATTATATATACTATATATAGTATAATATATATATATATATATATAATACTACTATATATTATATAAAAGTATATATATATATATTATATATATATTAGTACTATATATATTAAAAATAGTGTGGTGTAAAAAGTGATAGTAAGAAAAAACTGATCTTTTATATAATTACTAAAATACATGCTTACCTAAATTGTTAAATTTAATTGCAGGGCAAGAGGAGTAGGAGAAGTCCGAGATAACATCTTCATTTATTCATATTTCGATGTAAAATGTAAGAGGAGGTGCAAGTCAGTAAGTCTTTCATCTCAATTATTTCTCAAATAGGTTTTCAGAAGACATTTTTTTAAGAGAGCTTCTTTCTATTGAAAAACAAAAGCACTGGTAAAAATGCAGTATTTGCAACAAGATGAAAATATTAGTGGAAATTGTGATTGCGAAACAAGCGAGCTCGTCCGTCTATTGCTTGTTTTTTGGGACGATCTGTAACTGTGATCCATTTTCACTTCCATAAACTCCCAATTCGTCTTTTATAATCTTAATTGGGCTTCGAGATTTCCTTGTCAAATTTACACAATCTTTTCTTTCTTATACGCGACAATTGCAGCCTGTTTCGGGATGACAATTGCAGGGAAGCATATATATTCTCTTTATGAATTAAAAACCTCTCGCCTAATGCGATATTAAATCTATCCAAATTTGTACAACGAAAATTGATGTCAGTGAATAAAGTTGTGGGTCCGGAAGTAGGAAGCTGGGTCGTATTATTTGAAAATATTATTTCGTGGCAAAGCATTCATAAAATAGCCAGTTCAGGGTTAGAAAGTAAAAACTCTCGTCAGGCTACGGGAGTTTTTTTCCATTCTTCTCAGATGCTTCAAGTTTTAGTGTTTTAACTAAACGGACTCACGATTCAGATGTCTTACTTCATCTCTTCAAAAATTGCTTGAAATTCTAAGTGTTGCATTTCCCTGATAGTTTCCAAGTTTATCTTCAAACTAAATTACTTAAGAGGATTGTTCTGACAGTGCACGAATTATATATAAATTAATTTAACCTCTGAACTTTAAATTATTGACGGATAAACGACTTGTAAAAATTTTAAGTGGTCCTCAAATTTCGGGGGGGGGGCAATGGCCCCCCTGGCCCCCCCTTATACGCCAAGCTGTATAATATATATACTATAATATATAATATATATATTATATATATATATATCAATTATATAATATATATATTATAATATATATATATTTTATATATATATATGAATATAATTTAAATATTAATTATATTATATTAAAGTATAAAGTAGATATCATACAAACTAATAATATATAAATATATATATTAAAATATATATATATTTATATATATATATTGATATAGTATAATATAAATATATATATAATGTTAATACCCCTTGATGTATGTTTCACCATGCTTGGGATTCGATCTGGCTAAGCATATCACACATGCAAATAGTATGACAAATACAAATATGATTGCAGGTAATTAAAAGCTCAAAAGACATACCTGACCCCGGTCTTTGGTATTATTATCACCAAATGCGCGGTATCTCTGTTTGGCCTACGCCAAGTGCTAAGCGGGAGGAGTACGTAGTAATGCTCTCTTTGACAGTAGAAGTATTCTCGGATTCTTCTTGTCTCGTCGTGGTGTGTGGTCAAACAACTTGCACGCTCATGACGCTAGGGACCAAGGATCGAATCCCAGCATGGTGAAAAATACATCAGGGGGTATTACAAATACAAATATAATTATATATATCATATATTATATATTTTATAATATAACCTTATTGATCTACCAGAATATCTATATATTTTTTAATATACCTAATATCAAATATTGATTTCTTCTCCATAAATATTTATATATATATATATATATATATATATATATATTGGAAAGAACTGTGCTTATTGTCCTTTTAAATTGAGGCAGGCCAACTCATAACCAATGGATTATCTTATTTTCAAGCACAACACACACACACACACAACACGTACAACACACACCCAACCACACACACACACACACACACAATCACAGCACACACACACACACACACACACACACGTCACGAGTCCATGGAGCGCAGTACTGCGGTTAGTCTCCCTCAGCGAGAAGTGAGGGTTTGTTGCGCTCGTGCGAGAGTGAACTTCTATATTGATTTTATCAAACACTGGGAAGGCTGCTAATAAGTGTTAGTTATAAAGATAGAAATTATTTTGTCGTAATTTTATAATATATCTGACAACCTTGATTATCAATTCTATATTAAAACAATCTTATTAAAGTATTGTTGAATCACAAGATCATAAAACCTTTCTAGCCTTTTATCTTATGCCAAATAGTTATGTGTTCTATGGGTTACTTGAGATCTTAATATCTAATTTTGATTCTTTATGTGATTCACAGAAGTGATTCTATCCTTCGGCAAGTTGGTCATTTTAGCAAATCTGTATTTCTAGCATTCCGGTTTGCTATTTTGCTTTATTAATATTTTTACAATATAATTTCTGAAACTAGCATATATGTCATAGATGTATAAGGAGATTAATGATTTTCTATTTCATGGTTTTTTTTTTTCACGAAAAAACACGACCTGATTTTTTTTTTCTTTTTCCGTTTTTTTTTTTTATTAAAAAGAATATTTTGACATGCAGTCACGCTCAATTTTTTCTATTTTATTAAATATGAAATCTTTTTACTTATAGCTGGATATTGTCTTCCACTTTATAAATTTATAAGAGAGTTGGAGTTATGATTTCTTAAAAGCGTAGGACTTCGGTCACAAAAGCGTCAGGTTATTGAGCCATTACACATATATCCCGTCTGATGCTGTTGCCAAATGTTTATATATTTGCTTACGGTTATTCATAATGTTTCTTCGTATTTGTTTTGTGGCTTTTTATTATATTTGTTTTTGGCGGGTCAAGAGTTTTGGGGATGAGTGTGGGCTGTAGAATATATTTAGTGTTAGCATTTGTTTGAAATATGACTCAGTTTCATTATTGCAAAAATTTTTGTTACAACTTAGTTATTAGTATAGTGTGTTTTTTGAGCTTTAATTCTATCAATTGTATGTATATTACCACGAGCGTGATTTTTGCTCAATTCGAACATGGTGACTTGTCACGAGCATCCATCGAATAGTGAGATTGTGTGTGTGTGAATTTTAGAGTAAAAAATTGTTTATATTGCCTTTTTTTTGGCGCTTTTGGAGTCTCTTCAGTTACATTCTCTCTTTCATGCTATTAAATTATAGGTTAAATAAACGTCTTTTATATATATATACTATATATACTATATATATTATCTCTTATATATATTACTATTTATACTTATTATTTAATATGTATACTTATATATTTTATTTTATCTCTATATTTTTATATATTATATATATTATATGTTTATATTATTTTTGTAACTATTATATTATTTTATTTATATTATTTATATTTTATATTTATATATATTTATTATGTAATTTATATTTTATATAAGGGTTATGGCTGTGTTCCTTGGGGCGTATGGTTTCTTTTTAAGATATTTATATTGGAGTATTTTATATATGGAGAGTATTATATTAACTGGTATGGTTATTCTGATAGTATTATGGTTATTTTGATTATGGTGAGAGAGAGAGTGTTAAGTAGGTTATGAGGATTATTTTGAGGATATCGGAAGTTATTGTATCTTGCACATGGGTTCTTTAGGTATATTTATAGGATCAAAAATATTTCTATATTATATTTTAGTTTTATATATTATTTCTATATATTATATTTATTATATTATATTATTATATTTAATATTATATATTATCTATATCTATATTATAAATATATTGTCGAGTAGTAGAGAGGAGAGATTATGAGAGAGAGCAGAGATGCGAGAGCGGAGAGAGAGTCTGCTAATAAGTACTGGAGTCACTACGTCTGTTATCATTATATATTGTATATCTATAGTTAGTTGCGTTTCATTGGAATTTTATTTATCCTAACTAGTTTATAGGTTTTAGTTAGTTTGGGTACTTTTTACCTTATTATGTATAGGGGTCTATCCTAGGTTAGTTAGTTATTGTATTATCGCTAATTGATTTTCTTGGGTCTATAATATGTCAGGGTGGGGTTATTATGGTTATATGCCATATTAGTGATGGGCCGCTGTGATATGTTAGTGGTTTGGTATTATATCAATGGTTTTATGGTAGCGTTCGTATATTTGAGGTATGTACGTGAGACGGTTGTATTGCGTATATCAGTATAGTATTGACGTACTGATATAGTCATATGAGTTACTTTTCTTTTTCTTTCGGGTTGTTTGGGTCGTTGGTGCGTTTGTGGGCTGTTTTTTTGCTCGTTGGTTGGGTTTTTTTTGGTTGGTTGAGTTTTTCTTGTTGCAGTTTCGGTTGGTCCTTTGGGGGGTGTTAGTGGGGTTTCGTGATTGCTTCGCTTGCGTGGGTTCGAGTGGGGCTTCTCTGTTCTTGGTGGTTTGTGGCGGTTGGTTTGTTGGATTGCTGGGTTGGTTGGCGGTGTTGGGATGGGTGGGTTGTGTTTGGTGTTTTCTGGGTTTGGGTGTCTTGTTGTGTCTGTGTGGGTTGGTTTGGGTGTTGTGGGGGGTGAGGGGGGCGTGGGTGTGGGGCTTGCTGGTTGCTGGGGGGTGGTGGGGTGTGGTGGGTGTTTTTTTTTGTTTTTTTGTTCTTTGTTCGGCTGTAGTTCCTCGGGTGTTTGCGTTTGGGTGGCTGTTGTTTGGCGGGCGGGGGGGCGGTGTGGGGGGGGTGGCGGGGGTGTGTTTGTGGTTTTGGGTTTTTGTTGGTTTCGTTGTGGCTTTTTCGTTGTGTGTGTTTTTGGTTGGTTCTTGGGGGTGGGGTGGTGGGTTTGGTTTGGTTTGGTGCGTGTCGCGGGTCGTGGGTGATGGTTCGGGGTGTAGCGGGGGGTGGTGGTTTATTTTTTTTGTGGTCTGGTTTGTGTTTGGGATTGTTGGCGTGTCGTTTGTGTGCTCTTTGGGGTGGTGGCTGAGGTTGTGTCGGTTAGTGGTGGGTGGGGGTTTTTTGGTGCGTGCTTTGGTGGGTTGTTGGTTGTTGGGTTGGGTTGGTTGGTGGGGTGGTGTTGTTTTTTTTGTTGTGTTTTGGGTTGGGTCCGTGGTTGTCTGCTGGTTTGTGTGGGTTCGGCTTGGGGGTGTGCGGGTGGGGTGGCCGTCGGGGTTGGGGCTGGGGGGTTGGGGTTGTTGGGTTGGTGGGGTTATATGCTATTTTATATTTTATGTTAGTAGTATATGAGTTTTATATTATTCCTATTATATGTTTATGTAGTTGTTAGTTAGTGTGGTACCAATATTTGATTAATTCAATAGTGTACGCTAGTTCTTCATTTTAATTTCTATTATGTGATTACTTAGTTAGAATATATATAAATTATTGGCCTAGTTCTATATATTATTATATATTTATATAGTATATAGTATATTATATGATATATATATATATATATGGTGTGTTTGATGTGTAGTTATTAATATTTTAATCAGTTAAGGTATTATTGGTTTATCTTTATTACTCTGAAAATACTGGGAACTTTTTTATAATGTTGGATGTAGGGTGGTAGTTTCGCCGCGTAGAATTGGGGTGAAATAGTTTATTTTGCACATTTAATTAAGGCAAATCGTGATCTGAGATTGTGGAAACTTTATAGAGGATTTCTGTGCTTTTATGTGGATTCAGTATTTAGCGATAAGTGTTATGAGTTGATTTAGATAAGATTATGAGGTAGAGAGGAGTTGATATAGATACAGTTGGGAATGCGGAATAATATGGGTAGAGAAAAGGCAGGAAGTACTTATGAATCTGTCTGTTTTTTTGTAATAAAGTGTTCGACCGATGGGTTATCGTTTTATAAAATAGCGATATATTAGATTCCATGGGCTTAAAAGGCATTTGACTCGATACCCAGAGCCAGACTTTGTAAGAATTGGGAGGTCTAAGGACCCAGCAAAAAATTCCTTGAAGGATTCCAGTATCGTTTCCCAAGTGGAATTTTTTCGTTACCATTAGGAATTCTGATGGAGTACACGCAGGTATTGTTTGAGCTTTGTAGACACATACTTGGTATTTGTAATGTATGGAATTTGAAATTTCTCCTAAAGGCAAATTTCCATTGGAATTCCATATGTCATACCTAAAGGATTATTATGGATCCTTATGGATTTACAGGAATCCACACGAATTCCTGTAGGAAAAGTATGGCGGAGATTCATCAAGAAACTGCTGATTCCTGATATGGAATGTGTTCGACAGATTTTCATTACGGTTATGCCCAATAGATACACAATCCTACCGGTTTAACATATAGAAATGTAGCGATACTTCCCATAGGATATCCTGTCCCTGGAAGTAGGAAACATTGGAAATAGATGGTTCGAATTGATAATTATCATATTATATTTTATATATATATTTATATATATTATTATATATATTATTATTATAATATTTATTAGTATTGGTCTATAAATATGTATATATATAACTTATATACTATTATCTATTATATTTTATATTATTATACTTAATATTATTATGTATATATTTAATTATATATATAATATAGTATTACTAAAGTATTTTTATATATATTATTATATTACTTTATTATTTTATTTTTCCCTTCTTTATATTATTACTTTATATGGTTGGTTTAGGGTGTCTATATTTTATATTACGCCTTTTTTGCGGGTGTAGTCCTGTTGTGCCTTTATTTGGGTTTTGTTCGGCTTGTATATTATTCGGGGTGAGGTATATTTAGTAAGGCTGGTTTACTACTATTATGAGTATATAAGTAATTTGTTGATTGATCGAGAGAGGGAGACGAGCAGATGTAGAGGGATGAGAGTGAGCGAGAGAAGAGCCGTAGACGTAGGAGAGTAGAGAGAGAGAGAGAGACGAGAAGAGTGTATTACAATATCTAGAATATTTATTTAGACAATTTTCAAGTATTATTATTATTAATACAAATATTATTATATTTTACATTGAAATAAGTTTTCAACTCTAATAATACTTTACATTAATTTTATAATACGATAATAATGTTTAATGGAAAAAATAATAATGTAAAAATCAATATTAGAGTTATATTATTCTACATATAACTCGACAATGATAGGCTCATAATTGTAGTACAATATACTAATAATAGTTGAATGGGAGCTACCGCAATTAAATCATCATTCTCGGTCTGAATAAATCACGAAAGTAGTTGGATAAACGGCTACGACTAATTTATATATATATATGTATACTACGAGTCATTCATTTTTATCTAGTTGTGAGATCTATTTTATATGATATATTTATATTTATATTACTAGGTGCGGCTTTTATTTATATATTATATTTTATCTAGGGAGTCGGTTGAGTATATATATATATCTATGAGTATTATTCTACCATCAGTAGGTAAAGTAGTAGTAGTTTCTACGGGTATGCCTATCTCTTATATTTTGACTTACATATGTTAGAATGATACTTATAGAGTGAGCTAGTATTATTATCGTACTACGTACTAGGTATTCTTTTGCTATATTGGCGGTTATCATCTACCTATATATATATATATAATATTATAGATATTCTATGATTGGTTATTTATATATTATTACCTACTATGTGATTTGACCCGTTTATATCATTATTATATCTCATAGTACTGTTGGTACGTAATTATAGACTATAGTTATTATTATGTGATATACCTCCTATAGGTTTACGCTATGTTAGGGGCTTAGCTTATATAGTAGTGATTACTATACTGATTCTATATATATATATAACCAACTACCTCCTTTCCCCAGATTGGGGGGTGAGGTGCGCAGCATACCACCAGAAAGAGAAAGGGAGTAGTGGGCATCGATATAGACATCGGATAAACGAAACAGCCATCTCTTACCCTTAAGTGAGAACTCGTAGAAGCCAGAAAATATTCAACCCATGGCTTCACGGGAGTGTGATGGACGGCTCTCACTGTGGTATTCTTATCGTCTAATGATAGGTTCTACCTTTGGACCAGGAGTTCCACAACCATACAACCTCACAAAACTCGCACTTTCACTTCTTCTTCTCAGCGCTCTGCCAAACTCACATTCTTTTACCGACTCGATCGCACTTCCGCAGGGTTGATTTCAAAGCAACACACTCCACTAATACATGCATCCGGCTTAAAAACACGACTCATTTTCTATCTTTCTTCTTACCTGGACGCATAACCATCTTTAATGTTACTGACTCGGGTTATTCTTACATAGCCTTTTTTTTACACGCACATAATAACTACTATTGCGTCACTCATTTTATCAATTCTTTATCAATTTTATCACGCCACCAAGACTCCTAAGAATCTATGATCTGGCTCTTGTTCTATACCATAGTTTTACTACTATAAATTAATCACTACTTTTCATTAACACAGGTAACAATATATATTTCATTGCCCTATCTATGCAAGAACCCTAGCGGATTCACAGAACTTATCCTTTAAATCCAAGAACTTTTACATTGCACGCCCTCCTATCCTCTCTCTTCATTACTCTCATGGTATCTTTGGTTTGTCAGTCACATTCTACAACACATTCCATCATCTGTTCCCTTTTCATCCAACCATATATCCTAAATTATTTTAAACTCTGATATTTTTCCAATCACTCCCATCTAACATGACTTAACACCCCGGACTTTCCTCACTCTTATCTCATTAATTTTCAAACCCTCTGCCAATCCTCTTAAACTTTCCTCCGATTCGTCACGCAAACTAAATCGTCCACCGTAATAGGTACCAAACCCTCCACTCTCTTCCACTCTTTATGAATCTATTTATCCCCATCCACCTCTACCTCTAAATTCTTTCATAACCCAATCCATATACAGAAATTAAATAATCAAGGAGACATAACAGCATCCCTACCTCACTCTGCTACTTATATTAATCATCACTTTCCAATCTATTTATACTTACACACTCTTCACTATCGTCATACAAGCTTTTGATTCCATTCCAGAAGCCTACCACTAACACAATATATCACTAACGCCTGCCCACAGAATTTCGCTATTAAACCTATTGCATACGCCTGTTTGCAAGTCCATAAAGCTTAAATACAATTATTCTTCTCTCTCATTTTCTCAGTCATTTATTTCAATGTAAAAATTATGTTCTACCAGCTATCTCTATCCCTTCTAAATGCATACTTTGTTGGAGTATTATTTTATATTATATTCTATATTGTAGTTAATTATATATATATATATATCATATTTATTTTTAACTATATATATATATGATATATATAATATATATATTTATTTATATATTATACTATATTATAATGTAGTATATTTATATTTATATATATCTTATATTTATTATATATTATTAGTTCACCATTTCCCTCTGTAAACTTCTCAAGCCCGTCAGGTTATGAACTCTATCAGAATGCTCCTCGCAGATTCCGGTGTCTTTCGTAATTCTTGCTCTTCTCTTCCATCATTTTCATAGTTTTGTTTCTCTGTCTCTCACCGGTTTTCGGTCCACCCGTGTCGCATTACGACTTTTTCTAGATTTCCGACGTGTTTCTTTTTCTGCCAACTTTGCAGCCTCCATTCGCTGGCATTCTTTTTTTTGGTTCCGACCTCTCTCCTCCATTCTTTGCTTTACGCATGTCTCATTACTTCATTTCTTTAGTTGTTCTTTGCTTTGTATTTCTTCCGTTCCCTCAGGTTTGATATGTCGTCTAATTCTCTCTCTCTCTCTCTCTCTCTCTATATTTCTACCTTTTATCAGTCCGTATTTATTTATTTATACTATTTATACTATATATACTATATACCGTTTTACCTAGCGTAACTATTATCTTATAGTATACTATTAACTATATATATATATATATATATATATATATATATATTATATTGGCATTAGTTTGGTAGACTTAGGAATGGAATCAAAAGTGAGGTATAATCAGACGATAGCTTGTTAACTATGTGAAGCGTGGTTGGAAGATAAATGGAGTTGAACTATGTGAGATTTATTGTATATACAGTTTTTTGTATGAGTGAGGAAAGGGAGTCTATGTCTTCCTCTGGCTATTTACTTGCATATTGGATGTGTTACATGAATGAAAGATGTAGTAGGTATGGGTGGTAGGGAACGGTGTTAGACTGATGGAGAATTGAAAAAAGCATGTAGGGTGCCCTATTTTATTTTACGGTGATGATTTGCCTGGTAGTGCAGCCTATATGTCTCTATAGCTATTGAGCATGGTTCTGAGATGGTGTTTTGTTGCGAGGTCTGTACAGGTTAGGTTTGTAAAGTAAATATGGAGATTAAGCGTTAGGTATTGGTAGTGAGTGAAGAGAATCCGCATTGTTGAATCATGTTGGATTGTGAGCAGTTGAAAAAAGTATCTGTTTAAATATATTAGGATATGTTGAATGAAAAGAGAATGGACGATGTAGTGTAGTAGAAAAGTTGTGAATGATAGAAAGGGAACTGGTGCAATTAAATCCATGGTGGATGCGAAGGGACTAAGTCTTGAGTGCGCTAGGGTTTTGCATGAGGGTATGTTACCTGTGTTAATGTATAGTAGTGAAACCATGGTGTGGCATAAGAGGTATAGATCTTAGGTACAATGTGTTCAGATGAACAATCTTAGAAGAATTAATAAAATGAGGAATGAACGTATTAAGGTTGTGTGGTGTGAAGAAAGGCGTAACTGTGAGAACAAACGAAAGTGTATTAAAATTGTTTGGTCATATAAAAAAGTATGGATTATTGCCGGTTGTTAAACGGATGTATAGTGGTGAGTGTGCTGGGAATCCACCGGCATGTGGAACGAAAAAAATTTTGATCAAATAAGTGAAAGAAAATAATGAGAGTTTGAAAGAGGTAAGAAGTAGGATGCATAATATGAGTGAATGGTGGGGTTTTGTGAGGAGGCATGATTGTGGGTCTGGCCCAAGTTATGAACCCTACATTGAAGAGAAACCACACTGAGGATCTGTTGCGGCCGTGGGAAGCTCTAGGGTGATTTTTATTTTTCACAGCGACGAACTCTCACTTAGAGTAATGGACGGCGAGAGAAATAGTACTCTTTTCTTTCAGTGTAATGTTGCGCACCTCACTAAAATTTGGGAAAGGAGGAGAAGAATGATTATAACTATATATATATATATATATAAAAATATCTCTTTTAGATTGTTGATATTTACTGTTGTTATTTTTAATACTTATAAGATTTATATAATATTTATAATTTATATATATATATGTATAACCTTTAATTCCACCAGTTAAATCTGGCAGAGGGTTCTTTGCTACATCTTCTTTGGATTTTGTCTATCCTGAAACTTCGTTCTTTGAGTTTCTCCACAATCCATAATTTCATTCACAAGATCTTTTTAACAATACACTGGAATATATATATAATACTATTATTTACATATACTATATATATATATATATATAGGTTTAGTATATAGGTATTATATATATATATAGGTAATATATATATATATATATAATATATTATATATTACTATGAGGGGGAACTTATATTGTATATATATATATATAATATATATAATATATTATATATATACACTATATAAAATTACTTAACCGAAACACGGAACTGTGGTTCGGTTTATAAAAAAAAATTCCCAGAGTACTTCTCAAGCCTACCATGAAAGTGCCTACAAGTGCTCTAGAAACATTAATTTTTTTTTTTTTTTTTTTTTTATTAAGGTTTCAGGTTCAGGTCAGGTTGTTAGGCATCAAATTAATTTCGTAACATTGCAAATAAAAACATAAATCTATATCAATTTACACATATTAATAATCTATTTCATGGTAATGCTAAGAATGAAGTTTAAGCTAATTATAGAAAAAACGGACGCTCCGGGTCTATTCCCCTATGTATGTCATAGTTATTTTCGAACACGACGCAAAGTAGTTCCCGTTAAAATCGACAAAGTAAATTTTAATTTAATTTTATTCAATTTTGACCATATAAGGTTTATTTTTATTTAAACTTCACTCCATTTTATCTTAACAGAAAATAATTTGCAGTATTATGCTGTCTTGTTAAGTAACTTTTACATATTATATTTATATCATATATTTATATATATATATATACGTATTATATATATATATATATATATTATATGTATATAGTATTTAGTAAGTTTTTATATATAGTATTATAGTAGGTTTATATATATAGTATATTTATTTATTATATATATATATATATAATATATTAGATAGTCTCTAGTTTTTCAGCTTCACTAATATCATGATTATCTAAATTTATTAACATTCTCATATATGATTTTAATTTTGTAATTTTAACCTTAATTTTTGGCGCAGCCTCTTAGAAGAGGACGCATTCCATATCTAAAAAAACTTATTTAATAGCTACAGGTTGAAAAGGAACTACATTTTTGGATGCCTGGTCAAATTTTTAGTTAGGGAAATGAAAAAAAAATATCTAAAAAACTACAATAGTTACGGGAAAGGAATACATTTTTGGAATCCTGTTAAAATTTTTAGTTAGGAAAAATGGTAAAAAAAAAAAAAAAAAAAAAAAAAAAAAAAAATTTAGGGAGCTCGAGCCTTTTCAGATATCATTTGTATATATTTATATATATATTATATATATATATAGGTAGTGAGTCATAATTTAAATATATATTTATTAGGAGCGTTATTCACTATTTGTATTATATATACATATATTATAACATTATATTATATATATTATGTAAAGGTATTACACAGCACTGTAAGGGACTCTGAGCCGACAGGAACAAAAGGGGGGGGGATGGTTTTTCAATTCCCGGTAGGGGAGGGGCCGGAGGAACCCTCTCCGCGATCACTTCATTATATATTTTGCAAAGAGATGGGTTTTGGAGATCCCTCCGGAGGGTGGGAATAGTCGCTAACCCGTAGTTCCCCGGAAGGCCCAGAGACCCCGCCGTCTCCTGCCATCGGTGCGGTATAGAAAAAGTCTATTTATGGTCTTTGTTTTGCTTTACTATTTTTCTTTTAAAACGTCTCTAAATAGGCTTCCTCCTCGATATCTACAATAATTAATAACAATAAATTCTTTTAAACAAAGATTTTACCAGTCATTCCAAAAATGTATTTCCTTTTCCCTGTAGCTATTGTAAGTTTTCTGTAGATTCTTTTTTTTTTACTACCTAAAATTTTACTTCAGCATTAAAAAAAACGTATTCTTTATCTGCTGTAGCTATTCGTAGTTTTTAGATTATGGATTGGGCCCTCTTCTAGAGGGTTGATACTTAAATTTTTCAGTATTTAACTTTTTTAGTTTTGTTGTCACTTCAAACAAACTTGAATATATATATATATTATTTATTATATATATATATATATATATATCATAGGTATTATAATATATCTAATATATGATATACTTGTCTCTTATATTTATATATATATATATATTATTAATACTTTTCCTATATGGATCATTGTTTCGTTTAGGCTGCCTCTTGCCTTCTGTGGAATAAGGACTGATTGCAAGGGATCTGAGCTATTTTTAAAATGAAATGAAATTGGTGTAAATCAAATTTAATAGTAATAAAACAGCTTTACACATTTAAAAATATTTGGAAAAAAAGTTAAATTCTATGTAAACTAACAACTTTAACATAACCTTACTTATACGTATCAAACCTCCTTACGTAAATTGGTAGGGGGTATTGCAGTTCTTGCCATTTTACGTTTTTAAAAAAAAAACATGTATCTGGGCAATATGCATGCTTAAGTACATTTTGGTTCGATAACGCTAAGTTTGTGAAATAAAAATGTTTACTTATAAAATCTAAACCCGAACGAATCTGAAGCCATATATATATATATATATAATATATTATTTATATTATATATATATATATATATTATTATATATATTATATACTATTATATAATATATATCTACTATATATATATATAATTTTATATATATACTATAGTAATGGTAATAATAGTGCGAGAGGGGCCTTCACCCTAGATATTTATATAGATCGACAGATATACTCTACAAAAAAATATAATAACGAACAAAACCAAACGTGGCCACCTTTAGGAAAAAACGTATACGGCTCTCAAAGTTGTCACTAAAACTCATATTATTTTTCTTATAAGTTTTTTTTTTTTTTTTAGAAATACATCGTTATTGGTAATTGACTCAGTCCTGTAATACTCCCAATTTTTTTTTCCTAAAGAGACTGCCCAACGTTTTTTTTTTTTTTTTATTCATAGTATTTTTTTTTTTACTATATCCTGCGATTTTTAGAAAAATCGGGGGTCCCGCCATTTTGTGTCTTTACGCATTATATATATATATATAATTATATATATATATATTATATTATACTATTAATATAGTTATATATATATAATATATTTTATATATAATATATATATATATATATATATATATATATATTTATTAAGGTTACCATAGACATCCGTTATCTTTTCCGGGACAGTCCCGTTTTTCAAACCACTGTCCCGTTTTTTGTATCCTGTCCCGTTTTTTTAATCAATTGTCCCGTATTTTAAAACAGATGAAAATGAATCCAAATTTTTATGCTTATTTTACAACTTACGTTGGTAAACATTATAAATCTTGAAATTTAGCAGCTGCAAGCAGCATATAGGCTAGGCATGAAATCGCTATACTTATAAAGGCAGGAAAACTGAGAAGAGATCATGTTCGAAACATGTAGATGTAGTCTTTGAATTTATGTACGTGAATAAGCGAAGGGCGCGAAACATGTCAAAAAAATAACAGTCTTCCTTTTGTCGCTTCTGTGTGTACAGACCAAGTTATTTTATTGTGATTTAAAGGTTAATAATCTATATAATATATAAAATATTATATATATATATATATATATATAATATATATATATATATATATATATATATATATATTATATATATATATATATATATATATATATAGTATATATATATATATATATAGTATATAGGGATGTACCCGATACCAGAAAAAGAGGCCGATACCGATAGTCTATTCCGATACCCTATTTTTTAGGTGCCGATACCGGATACTACCGTACCGATAGCACGATACTTTAATTGAATATAATATATACATTCAGTAATAAGATAGAACACATTTGTGCACTCGCTAAGGCAACTCTAATTTTGTATTCAGTATCCTAATAATAATTATCCTTTATTTTCATATTTCGTAGTGCCCAAAGCATACATCATTTTACCTCCTTTAATAAAAATAATATTTTTACGCCATAATAATTGCAAATATAATATTAATCACTTTTTTTATGTTTGTGTTTATTTAAAAAAAATATTCCATTTTTTCCATATTCAATTAAGTCTTCACAAACTTTAGCTACTATTATTAACGTTTTAACAATGATTACATTTAGAAGAAGATTCTTTAACTAGCTACAATATAAAGACTAAAAATAATGAAAGAAAGAGAGACCTCAATTAATCAGCGAAAAGTTAAAAAAAAAACGCTATTACTCACAAACGTGACATAATAAAATACTCCTTAAGATAGATATCTTCAATACTCAATATTCAAAAATTCACAAATTGTGATGCAAAACATTAAGCTTTCACCTAGTTATCCTGGCGAGAGACGGTTCCTTTTTGGGGTGTTTACCATTCCTACCTAAGCTACACTATAAATACGCTCTCTCTCGACTGATGAAGGAGGTGCTGATAATTATTTGCCTGCATGCACTGATAATAATGAAAACTTGGCCCATTTCATGCCACGCTGCATGAAAGGATTCTCTTTCTGTAGGCAGCATATTCAAATGTTTTCGTAGAGCCTCATGTCCTCTTTCACAGACTGCAATTTTGAATTATCTATTTTTGCACCTTGATGACTGTCTCTTCAGTTTTGACGATTGAGGTTACCTGGTGTGATTCCTCTTTGAAGCGTCGAATGAGAATGTCCCAATTGGCACATTTGTCGGCCTGACTTATCAAGTCTAACTATCTGCAAACATCCTTCAATACTTCAGCTAGGTTTATTTCCTGAAAAATCCACCATCGTCACATGATCAGTGCTGTTGCCAGCGGTTGCAGATAAGGCGGCCTCCACTTCTCTGTCTCCTTTTTTGAAATGCTAGCAAGCTCCTCGGTTATGCTATTTAATGCATTCTAGAAGTGGTTCACAGTCGGAGGTGCCATGTTTGTGGGGTTTCAGCTAGCTTAAGGATTCCTTATTAAAGTCTCATTATTTTATTTTATTTTTTTACAGTTGTCACCTGCCCTGCTCCGTGCGCAGAACCCTGGATTCAAGGAGTGGGGGGTGTTGAACGCCTCAGCAATCCTCTAACGCAAATTATTTACGCAGATGAGCACAGACGCAGGCTTCTAAAGTGAGGGGAAATTAAATTGAGTAGGAAACACAGATGATGGAAGCGAATCACAGACAGAGGGTGGCAGGGACACAGAGAGCACCGCAGCGACAAACCCCCCAGTTTTTTTGCCCCTCCCCTGTGAGTTACTAACATCAACGACTCAATTCATGTGGCCGACAACACATTGCATATTCCTCTTGTGCTATTTCGTTATGGTGTTCGTTCGTTATATATTTGGTGTTGTGTGTTTATTCGTCCTTTCTGTTTGTTAGTGTATGTAAAGTGTGGATAAGCGATTGTATCTCTTTCTGTCTGCAGTCTTATATTGAAATATTTTTTTTGTGTGTATATTTGTAATGCACGATATACTCGCGCAGCAATATAACCTTAATGGGTCAAGTTGAACTAAAAGTACACAGGGACTAGTTTTTTATACAGTCTTTTTGCATTTGACTCTGACCTATCCAAAAGCCGGATGAAACCAGAGCCCCTTCCCCCCCCCCCCATATATGAGAGCAGTATCCATACAAGGCGGATGAGCCCTTGTAGTACGTTGGGTAAACTAACAGAGGAAAAAAGTCTCGCACTCTAAACAAAACTCCCAATTTCTTTGAGGCCGCCTAGCAACCACTGTGATTTGTGGTTTTCAAACCATTTTTTTTGTTTATGTTAAGGCCAAGGATGTCTAAATAGTCAACAGGAGAGACGAAAGAGAACCGTCGGAAGAGATAGGGAGTTAAGAGAGATAGAGAGATATGTAGAAGTTGAGTTTTTCGAAGAATTAAATATCTGAAGTTTATACGACCCATCAGGACATTCTACCCAGATAGGCGAGAATAGAATCGGAAAGATTAAAACGGAGGCAATTCTAGAAGTAAAAGAGGGAGGCAGAATTGGAACAGTTGAAGAATGATTAGGGTATGTCATCCCTTTGCCAAATGTAGTGGGATTAGAGTTAGTGTGCAGGTGAGAAGATCCCATTGAATGAAAAGCAAGAGAATAAAGTAGGAGAATAAACCAGAACCCTTGAGAGGGAAACAACGCACTATTGACAGAAAAAGAACTCGCTCGGAACATCAACACAGCCGACATTGAGCGATTTGAAATAAAGCTAGACATAAGTACGCAAAGAGAAAAGGAACCCAAAGGAGGGGAGCTTGGAGTTAAGCAGTGACGCGTGCCATACACCCGGTCAAATGCTTGGATATGTCAAGCGCCACACACAGGCCTTCCCGCAGTTTCCTAAGGGCTAGAAAACCATTAAAATCTAGTTAAATAGGAAAGTATATGCGCCAGTAATTGAGCACGCGAGAGGCCGTTACCTGGTAAATCAGAAAGAAGTTGGAAGAGATTCCAGATGACTATAGAGTGAGAGTTTGAGAAGGGTTCAAAGATCTTAGAAGAATAACAAAGTGAGAGTGAAAGAAGAGGAAAAGTAAGAAGAATACAGCCAGCAGCATAATTTTTTTCGGAATAGGTTGGGACGAGTGCGCGCTTCCAACACTGAGGGAAAGTGCTAGTAAATTGCAAGCATAGAGAATATAGTTTGACGAAGGGGTGGGGTCAAGAACGGAAGCACACTTCCTCAACTCGGAGAGGAATGCCATCCGGGCCAACCGCCTTCTTACCGTTCCTAGATTTCAGGAGCTCATGCACCCGATTAAATGAAATGACAGGTAAAGGCATAGGAACCTGAGAGGAGAAGGAGGAGGAAGAGGAATACGGAATCCGTCCAGGGTTGATTAAAGAGGAAAATGAACAGAGGGCCAGAGATGTTGGGAATCTTTTCAGTGGAGTATTAACCAACAGAATCATCAGACCGCGAATAAGAGGAGGAAAGGAATATTTACAAAAGTTTGTTAGAGATCTTTTTTGGCAAGAGGCCAGAGAGATTTTTCGAATAGGAGAACCAAGGAGGTCAGCGCATTTTTGTTAATGAAAGTCCGCTTGCTCGTCGAAGAGTATCCCTGCAACGATTTCCAGCTGAATGAAAATTTTTGTGCAAGAGTGATCACGGAGAACGAGACATTTTTCCACATCCCCGCATATTAGTATCTGTCTCTACCTGAATGGACAGGAACCAAGCACGAAAACTTCGAACCATGTGATTTTGAGGAAAGAAAAAGTATTTAGTCCAAGAAGGAATGAACCTGCTTCTTGTCCCATTAACAATTACAGTTTCCACATTTTATCGGCAGAATCTGAAGCGTCTTAAGAGTCAAAGCAGTCACTTCAATTATAGTTAGCGTAAGAAGCAACGCAATGCCCCCCAATCGGCCGATCAAAGTGCAGAAAAACCGCAATAGGGCAGGAGGCGATGTTGAGAGAAAGTAATAAAATGTAAGTGATACTAAGTGTTGTGGTCAGTATTTACCGATAGGAGCGAAGGTGGTGTATTTATAAAGAGAAGACTAGTGGTGAACCATAGTCCAAGTGTGTTCAAGAATCGGTTGGGACGATTCCGGAATGTGTGTAGGTTTATTAATTAGTTGCTCCAGTTCGTTGAGAATACTGAATGAGTCGGCTTCCTCCAATAAATCAGTACGAGAGGAAACCAACAATTCAGTTTTGTGTAGCCTTGAAATCCCTAAATATGAGGACCTCAGTATTTGGATGAAGAAGATATAACAGTCGTTGATGTTAAGTAGTTTTAAGCGTATCAAAAAAAAGGAAGTAACATCTGTTCTGTTAGGAGAACCGTAGCAGAAACAAAGCATAAGAATATTGGTAGTAGAAGGAAGAAGATTTTAAGCCACACATTTGAGAAAGAAAGGAGATTCGAGATTCTCGAGACGTGTTATAGGAATGTTTAATATTTACAAAGGCACATACTCCACCCTTTCAAAACGGAAATTATAAAAATAAGTTATAGTTGGAATATATTAACGAGTTGAGGATGACAATTCTTAGCCATCTGGGTCCCAGACAAGAGCATAAAATTAGGTTTAGTGTTTAGAGGGAGTATTCCATGGATGCAGAGTTAGAGTGGCAAGCCATGGATGTTGGTAAAGTCAAAAGGAAAGACAACGCCTTGTTGCAAATCTGCTAATCATACACCGCACAGCACACACAAACAAAAAAAAAGAGAAGAACAAACCAAATAGACAAAAACCAAAGGAAAGAGGAAAATTTATTCGTCGCTAAAACCTAAATTTTTAAAACGATAAACCCTATTTACAGCAAATAATTTAAAATATGAATAATCCAGAAAGTTTAAAAAACACTCAACACGCACTCACACGCTCTCAAGAAATTGCGTACAAAAAAAAAAAAAATACTATTGATCAGCTAAAAAGTAGATAAATCTGTATAAATAATAATAATGGCTGTCCAAATAGGTAAATTTTGCGCTAAAGACAAAGTTGGGGAGAAACGCTAAAAATCTACGTTAAAAAGGAACTCGAGAAAAAAAACAAAAAAAACATAACTTAGTTACTAGCTATCTATATCGAACTAGATTTATTATTGGAATCTAAAAGTTTCTTATAATTTTTCACGCAAAAAGTAAGAAGTATCGGCCAAGTATCGGCCATTTTAACCGATAACCCGATACCGATACCGATACCATCAAAAAATGGCCGATACTACTGATACCACCAATAATATCAGATATTATTCCCAATTAATATATTATATATATTCTATATTGTGCATAAGACGAGCTCTCCTGGACTTTTAGTTATTTATTCAATATATTTTAAATATTTGATTTTTCTTGTTGATTCGTAAAATCAAGTACAGGTAATGTTAAATTTAATTAAACCCCCCCTCCCCCCTCCCCCCCCCCCCCCGCCCCTCTAAACATAGTTTAAAATTATTATTAATTTCCGTTTATAAAATCGTAAACCCAGGCCATTTTTACTGAACTTGCCTATGTTTCATAAGTCATAACAAAATAGGGATTAATTAAAGATACGTTACAAAAATATCGACATGAAGTTAACAAAAAGCACCTTTTCAAATTTTTTTTTTTTTATGAATTTTATTTGAAAATCGTATGTGAAGTAACATTTTTGCAATTTTTTAGTTCTTTTAATTGTTATATTTTTAATAGAAATTTACACTCCTGACCCCGTGAGTACTGGATAAATAATACAATTTTTATTTATAATGCATTTTTAAATTTTCTTATTTTACAGAAAATATTATTTTTAGTACCTTAAAAAATATATTATTATATTGGGCCGTCATCACGGGTAGAAATATCGCATTCTGCCCATAATATATATTATATATATTATCTATATATATATATATATATATATATATATATATATATATATATATATATATTTATCTATCTCCATTATATATTAAATATATATATAATATATATATATATATATATATATATATATATATATATATATGCAAATGCATGACAGAATGGGTATTTCTATGAGGGATTCGCCCCCGTACCCCTTACCCCTTACCCCTGAAATGGGAAGGAGTTTACTTACATTTAACATGCAAACATATTTTAAATTTCTTACTTTTTACAAAAAATTATTTTTATACCTGAAAATAAATTTACTATAGCCACTCACGGGTCGGGGGCACGGGTATTCACAATTAACATTAATATATATATTATAGTATGATATATATATATATATCATTATATATATTATATATATATAATATATATATATATATATATATATTATATATATATATATATATATATATATATAATATATATATATAAATATATTATATATCTATATAAACATATTTTTACAAGAAGAATTTTATTACATCCTACATCACCCGCCAAAATATATTCAAAGCTAAATTTTTATTAAATTTTAAGGCCTGTTGAAAATTTAAAATTAATTGAAATAATGGCCCCCAAAGGCAAGAGGAAATGTGTTTTCAATAAGGACCTTGAGAAAGAATACCCATATATGAAAAAGACATTTACGGAATCATGTGTTCGTTGCAACATATGTTCTTCCAGCTTTAATATCAGTCATGGAGGAAGAACAGATATTACACAACATTTAAATACTGAAAAACATAAAACTGCTTTGCGTGCCAGTGCATCAAGTTCAACACTCACAACGTTTTTCAGAAATGACATTTTTGGTGACAAAGAACTTAAATTAGCCGCGGCTGAAGGAGCATTTGCCTATCACTTAGTGCAACATAATCAATCTTTCAAATCTATGGATTGCTCTTCAAAATTAATCAAGACTTGTTTTGACCCTAAGTTTACATGTGCCCGTACAAAAGCGGAGGCAATTGTATTAAATGTCTTTACTCCAATAGCTATATCGGAACTGCAGACTGATATTCGAGAAGCCAATTTTATTTCGATTATGACCGACGCTTCAAATCACAAGGACATAAAAATATTCCCAGTACTTGTTAGATATTTCCAACCTGTTAAAGGGATTCAGATGAAACTTTTAGAAGTAAAATCATTGCCCTCGGAAACATCTAACACAATCTCTGCATTTTTAATTGAATGCTTAAAAAATATGAATGCAAAAGAAAAAACAATAGCTCTCTGCGCAGATAATACTAATTGCAATTTTGGGGGTATATCTAGAAAGGGCGTTAACAATGTTTTTACAAAACTCAAGGAGGACTTGGGACATGGTTTAGTTGGAATAGGATGTTCTGCTCATATCATTCACAACACTATTCAGACAGCTGCTGATGCTCTTCCTATTGATATTGAAGGCATCGTTTCAAAAATAT